>JAZKJV010000469.1:2420728-2615758 GCA_037367405.1 Ottelia alismoides | reverse complement strand
GGGCTCGTGGTCTCCTTGCATCTCAGTTCTGTCTGATCAGAGTGTGGAGGACTTCCTGACGCTTCAGTCAAAGCTGGCTCGAGTGTTGGGGTGGGGTGGAGTCCGACAAAGATCACCTGTCTTGGGGTGATGGGAAATTCTCGGTGAAAAAGGTTTACCGTTTCCTGGTGGAGGATGCGGAGGTGGAGGAGGTGGTCGTGGATACTAGGCTGATTTGGAGAAGCAAGATCCCGAACCATATCAAGATCTTTCTCTGGTTGGTTCGGCATGGTCAGATTCTTACGCAAGTGCGGCTGGGGTGCCTGATGGGGGCGGTTGTTGGCATTTGTGTCGGATGCGGTGTGGGCCGTGGCGCTCAAGGATTTAGATAACCTATTCTTCAAATGTCATTCTTCTGCCCAGATGTGGAGCAGGGCAAGCCTCCCGTGGCTTGGTGGTCATGATTTTTGTGGACTTTAGAAAGATATTAGAACTGTCTGTGGGTACGGTCATGACGATAATACCTTCCCCTTTGCACTTTTGTGACGATCTGGTACGACAGGAACACTATTTTTGGGGGGCGAGCGTTTTACTCAAAAAACGTAACTGAACATTATAGGGCTCTTTACACGTCTTGGAATTTATAGTTCGATGCGACGTCTCCTTTTGGTTATATAATATAATTTATTTTTGGTGCGGTGGGCCCCGGCTTGGGGCTTTACCCCCTTTAGCTCTTTCAAAAAATGGGGCTCGACGGTGGGGGGTGGGACGTGTCGTGGCTCAGAGTTCCAGTATAGGACCATCACTCTGATACCATGTAGAAGGAAATGAATGACTTGATTATTCTAAGGGCCATAGGGTTCTCTTATATAAAGTGGAGAAACTCTAGAGGACAAATTAAATAAGAGAGATATAATAAATAAGAAAATAAAAAATAGGTCTTAACAACTTCAAAATAATATGCCAGTAACACTCTTAGAAAGATCCAACCTAAATATAGTTTCAAAAAAATCCAAACATATTTATCTTTTTATTTCGTATTGAATCTTGGCACTTTGACTGACAGTTTGATGGAGATAGTAGATATAATGGAAAGAATGAAGATTCATATACTATGTCTCCAAGAGACAAAAAGGATTAGATAGACAATAATGGATATCGAGAAGACATGCTTTAAATTATGATATTCATGTAAAGAGAAGGGTAGAGGATTTGGAGGATAGTGTGGTTGATGTGCAATGGTACGGGAATCGGATTAGTTTGCAGAAGTTGGTGCTTAAAGAAGAAATTCCGAATAACTTTTCAATTTATGCACTGAAAGTTTGTTTAGAGGAAATGATTGAACAAGCTTTTTGGAAGGATTTGAATAAGATTATGTAAGGAATCCCAAAAAGAGAGATGATTTACCTAGGTAGAGACCTTAATGAACTTGTTGGAAAGGATGCTTTAGGGTATGCTAGTGTTCATGGAGGCCATGGCTTCGGGGATAGAAATGAAGAGGGAAAAATCATTCTGGATTGTGTAATAATATATTGATCTTTTCGTACCCAACATTCTCTTTAAGAAGAGGAAGGAGCATTTAATTACTTATAAGAGTGGCCCGATTAAAACACAGATGGACTACTTTGCGTTGAGTCAGAAGAGATCAGTTGTGTTGCAAAGACTGCAGAGTCATCCCAGGAGAGAGCTTGCCATCTTAACATCGCTTGTTAGTCATGGATGCGAAAAAATGGCAGGTAAAGAAAAAGGATGGATCTCAAGATCATTAGAATTAGATGGTGGAATCTTCAATTGAAGCAATCAAGCTTTAAGGAGAAGGTTTTAGAAGTCTTATCTCATGATTATATTGGAAACACGAACGAGATGTGGGAGGCAGTAGAATCTTGTATCCGAAGGTTGGTCATTGAGACACTAAGCGAGTCCAAGGGAGGAGTTTTAGACCAAAAGGATGTATGGTGGTGGAGTGAAGCTGTGTAAGAGAAACTTAAAATTAAAAGAGCTTGCTTTAAAGTTATGTATAAGGATATAACAGAGGAAATTGAAATAAACTACAATTAACGAAGAAGGAAGCAAAGCAATCTGTAAGTGAAGCAAAATCAAAACCTTATGAAGTTTTTTACAAAAGGATGCTAAGGGACTCTAAGGGAGGAGTTCAGACCAAAAGGATGCATGGCGGTGGAGTGAAGTGGTGTAAGAGAAACTTAAAATTATAAGTGCTTGCTTTAAAGTTATGTATAAGGATATAACAAAGGAAATTGCCATAAACTATAAATAGCGAAGAAGGAAGCAAAGAAGTCTGTAAGTAAAGCTAAGTCAAAAGCTTATGAAGTTTTGTACAAAAATCTTGACTCTAAGGAGGGCCAAACAGATCATTTCAGATTGACCAAATCAAAAGAAAGAAAGGCCAAATATCTTCCTTAAGTGAGATGCATTAAGGACGAGGAAGGAGGTGTGCTTGTTACTTAAAAGGACATATAAACTAGATGGAAGAGTTATTTCCGTAAGCTTTTCAATGGACGAATATAAAGGTAGGAAGTAGAGGATGCTTTGATGGTTATGAGACCTGGAAAATGTGTAGACCTGATGGCATTCCTATAGAAGTATGGAGAGTTCTAAGCGAACGTGGTTTGACTTGACTCACAAATTTATTCAATGTTATTCGACGAAATAAGAAAATGCATGAAGAATGGAGAAGCATCGTGGTATCGTTTTATATGAATAAACGAGACATTTAAAATCGTCCGAATTACAAAGGTAATAAACTGATGAGTCATATGATGAAAATTTGGGAACATGTGATCGAAAGGTTGAGCAAACTTTTCAAAGTACAAAAAACCTTTGATTCATGCCAGGACGCTCAACTATTGAAGCTATCCTCTAGTTGAGGAGAATAATGGAGATTTATAGAGCTAAAGGGAAGAACCTCCATTTTGTTTTTTAATATTTTGGAGAAGGCTTATTGTTCATTCCTACATGCAATAATGTGGAGTTTTGGAGAAGAGACAAGCACATGTCTTCTACATTGACCTTAAAAAGGATATATATATATATGATGTGGCTTCATCTTGTGTCAGGATCCAGTATGGGAAGACTGACTATTTTGACATCAACATCGATCTGATCGAGGTTCAGCTTTGAATCCATCCTTTTTTACTTTAATTATGAACGAGTTGATCAATCACATTCAGATGAGATACCTTGGTGTATGTTGTTCACTGATTATATTGTGTGGATTGGTGAGATTAGAGATGGAGTAAATGAGAAGATTTAGATTTGGAGGCATAACTTAGAAACTAAAGGATTTTGTAGTAGGCTAAGACTAAAGATATGGAGTGCACATTTGATGTTAGCAACGATGAATGAATCAAGGTGAAGATTGGATACTATACTGATCACAAGAAAGATTTTTTCAGATACTTGGGATCTATGTTGCAACATGATGGGGAAATCGATGGAGATGTTACTCATAGAATAAATGCATGTTGGTTAAAGTGGAGACGAGCCTTTACTGTTCTATTTGATAAGAAAATTTCTTTAAAAATCAAAGGAAAGTATTACAAAAGAACCGTGAGACGTGCTATGCTATATGTATCTGATTGTTGGCCTATGAATCATAGAGATATGCAGAGAATGACAGTGGTAGAAATGAAAATGCGAAGGTAGATGTGTGGTCATACATATGAAGATCGGAGTCGGAATGATGCGAATGAGAGTTGGTGAAGCTCCGATTGAGATAAGATGAGGGAAAACCGTTTAAGGTGGTTTGTTCATATGCAAAGGAGGTTGACTAATGCATTGGTAAGAAGATGCGAGATTTGAGATGTTGAGATGGCTACGAGAGAGCATGGAAGGCCCAATGCCCAGAGAATGTTGGAATGAGACTATCTGAAAGGATGTTGGTTATTTGGATCGAAGCCCGAGATGACCCAATATAGATATGGAGGCAAAGAATCCATTTAGTCGACCCTACTTAATGTCGAAAAATCTTTATTGTTGTTGTGTTTCTTATTAGATCTCAATTTTGTTGTCACAGATTTTAATATAATTCTGCACACCTGATTTTATATTGTAAACTTTTGTTTCACAGTGTTCCTTAAAGATGTATATACCTTGCATATTTTTTAATAGCCACTTTTCTCAGCACTGTTTTTCTCTAGTTCCCAACGCTTTCTTTTATGCATAATGTACATTGGATCACTCTACATGCTTTAGCATCAGGCTTAGTAGCAGACCATGTAATTATCATCTGATCACAATAAATACATCCTAAACAGACGTTGATAATATGCATTAAGATTTGAGATCTACTTGAAATAAAAATGGAAAAGTAGCATGATTGATCAGAAACTGTTTGATGTTGAATTTCACCAGGCGCTGCTGCCATGTTTCCGTAGAAATTCCACACATGGAAAGTTTGAAATCTGAGTTGTGGTTTTCACCGCTTTTTTGTTAATAAATAAAAAATGCTGAAATTTTGTAGCCTCTGCAGCTAATACCGGGACGGAGAGGGGATATTACGGCATCGAGACACGCATACCAGAGTATGTATCCCTATCTGATTAATTTTCTATTAGATAGATGTTTCAGGAATCTGTCATTTTACTGATGATATTTTTGGTTAATTAGCTTTTAAGTTTAACTGCTGTCCTGCTGCTGTGAGTTTTACTTGTTCACATTGACGTGATAGGTAGGCAAAACCTACATTAATGTTGGGCAATGGTTAGAACGCTGCTTTTCTTTATGTTTGTTTTAGTAGGTAAATATTGGGAAGGGGTTTGACCCCTGATCCTTTGGGTTATTGTCAAGGATACTGCTTTTCTTTACGTTATTTGTTTCTCCCGTGACATAAAATTGTTGGCTTGGTGCGAGTAATTAATGCATGCATCTGAACAGAGTGGTTGTTTGGGACCAATCTTCCTAATGAGTTACGAAATCAGTTTCTTAATAAGGGGTTTAGTCAGTGATTGCTAAGTTGCTTTTTGTTGTTAATTTATTTGCTTCTCGCATCATGTGATAGTTCAATTTAGAGAGTGCCTCATGTAACATAAATGCTTCCCCAGTTCCCCTCTCTGCTTGTCCATCTCCACACTTCCTTTTTAAAACTTCGTTCTTACAGTTATTTCCCTTCTTTTCTGTACCCACCTCTTCTTTCCTCTCTTCGGGTTCTGGCTGCATTAGTTGGCATCGGAGCATATTTTGTGTTACTCTTACATCCTGACGATATGTTAATGGACGATTCGAGTGTGACCTAGTGAGCAACAATTACCACCTTCTCATGGGCCACATCTTTTCTTCTGCCATAGCGTGCTGGAGTGGCCGCCATCAGCTGACATTCTATCCCCATTTTACACCTTATTTCTTCTTTATCTATGATGTAAAGGGCATGCTATCGATGATTTTCTGCTTACAAGGCCATTCGAAATGCCCATGGTGGTTAGATTTCTCGTCTACATTAAACAAACACTTATTTGGCTCAGGAAAACTACTACTGCCCCTGCCGAGTTGCAATCTCAAAGTCGCCGCTCAAAATTCTCGCAAACTTAATCTCGATGGTTCTCGAGCACTTCCTGTTGTCATTTCAGATTTCATGGCATTATTGATGTTTCTCTGTATAGTCTGCCATTAGAATGGCTAGGGGTTGGATCTTGAAAGAATCGCGTGGCCTCAGTAAGCTTCAGGGATGATTGACAGAGTTTCCATTTCTCCGCTTTTTTCCTGATTGTCAATCTCCACCAATGTTCACCATTCTTCATCATCATTGTCGTCTTCACCACCACTATTAGCACATCCAATGAGACTTGTTCAATCTCTTCTCAAAGATCCTCCCATATGGTCCCTCACCTTCCCGCCTCCTTAAAACAAATCAACATCCGACTTTGTGCCTCATAACCATCCACCTAAGTTATCACAGTTTTTTCCAACTCCACCAGTTCCAATGCCACCTTAGGTCCCACCTCTTCAACGTGTACTACCTTTATCCCTTCAAACTACTACTTCCTCGACAACCTTAGGTGCTTTCAGACATCTCCTCCATCCACCATTTAATGGACCCTGTCGTCCAACCCTATTTATTTTCTTGCAGCAGATAAGAAAATGGTTAAGACAACGAACAACAACAACAACAACAACAACAAAACATTTTCCCACAATTAAGTAGGGCCGCTACATGGATTCCTCGCCTCCATTCAGATCTATGTTGGGTAATTTCCGAGCTTATATGTTATATCCAAAAAACTAAGATCCGTTCGTATAGTCTCTCTCCCACACTTCTTAGGCCATCCTCGTCTTATCTTAGCCGGCTCAATATCCAACACTCACATCTCCTAACTGTTGCATCAACTGATCTTCTTTGCAAATGACCAAACCATCTTAAGCGGTTTTCTCGCATCTTATCCTCGATCGGAGCTACACCAACTTTCTTTCTAATTGCCTCATTCTAAATCCGATCTTTACGTGTGAGTCCGCACATCCATCTTAGCATTTTCATTTCTGCTACAACTATGCTCTACACATGTCTATGGTTCATGGGCCAACATTAAGATCCATAGAGCATAGCAAGTCTCACGTCTGCTTTGTAAAACTTTCCTTTAATTTTTAAAGCAATTTTCTTATCACAGAGCACATCAGAAGCACCTCTCCACTTTAGCCAGCCTGTATTTATTCTATTAGTAACATCTCCATCAATTTCGCCACCATGTTGCAAAATAAATCCTAGATATCTAAAAGAATCTCTCTTCTGAATGTTGTCGTCACCAATCTTCACCTCGATTCTTTGACCATCTCTTCCATCAAAGGTGCACTCCATATATTCCGTCTTAGCCCTACTTATACGAAATCCTTTAGTCTCCAATGCATGTCTCCAGACCTCAAGCTTCTCATTTACTCCATATCTAGTCTCGTCAATCAACACAATATCATCATCAAATAACATACACCAAGGTAACTCATCCTGAATATGACTTGTCAACTCGTCCGTAATCAAAGTATAAAGAAATGGACTCAAAGTTGAGCCTTGATGTAAACCAATGTTGATGTTAAAATAGTCAGTCTTCCCAGACGGGGTCCTTACACAAGATAAAGCCCTATCATACATATCTTTTATGAGGTTAATGAATAGGATAAATACTTGTCTCTTCTCCAAAACTCTCCACAATATCTCTCCTGGGACAGAATCATAAGCCTTTTCCAAATCGATAAAGATCATATTAAGGTTCTTCCTTTTAGCTCTATAGATCTCCATTGTTCTCCTCAGCAAATGGATGGCTTCAATAGTTGAGCAACCTGGCATGAATCCGAATTGGTTTTCTTCTACTTCGGAAACTTGCCTCAACCTTCTTTCGATCACACGTTCCCAAATTTTCATAGTGTGACTCATCAGCTTGATACCTATGTAATTTGAACAATTTTGAATGTCTGCTTTATTCTTATAATGAGGCACCGCGATACTCCTCCTCCAATCTTCAGGCATTTTCTTGCTTCGCCAGATAATATTGAATAGATGCGTAAGCCAAGTCAAACCGCACTCATCAAAAATTCTCTGTACTTCTACAAGGATGTCATCCGGTCCTGCACCTTTTCTAGGTCTCATAACCTTCAAAGCCTCCTCTACTTCCTTTCTTTGTATTCGTCTATAGCTTACACTTTTCAAGTAACCTTCACTACTAGCTAGATCACCCAAAGTGATCTCTTTATTTCCTTCCCCAGTGAAAAGTTTATGGAAGCACTGTTCCTGTCTAGTCTCTATATCCTTCTGAGTAACAAGTACGTGACCTTCCTCGTCCTTAATGCACCTCACTTGAGAAAGCTCTTTGGTTTTTCTTTCTCTTGCTTTGGAAAAGCTGAATATATCCTTCTGGCCGTCCTTAGAGTCGAGATTTTTATAAAAAAACTTCATAAGCTTTTGACTTAGCTTCGCTTACAGCCTTCTTTGCTTCCTTCTTTGCTATTTTGTAGTTTGTGACAATTTTCTCTGTTAATCCTCTGACATAGATTTAAAGCATGCTCTTTTAATTTTTAGCTTCTCTTGCACCCCTTCACTCCACCACCAAGCCTCCTTTTGACCTGGAGCTCCTCCCTTTGACTCGCCTAGCATCGCTTTGGCTACCTTTCGAATATAAGATGCTACTGCCCCCCACATCTCGTTTACACTTCCGCAAAATCCCAAGGTAAGTCTTCTAAAACCTTCTCCCTGAAGGTCGATTGCTTCAGTGGAAGATTCCACCATCTAGTTCTAGTGATCTTAGGAACCCTCCTTTTCTTTACCATCCCTTTTATCTGCACATCCAATACTAACAAGCGATGTTGGGTTGTTAAACTCTCTCCTGGGATCACTTTGCAGTCTTTACAACACAATCGATCTCTTCTCCTCAACGCAAAGTAATTTATCTGTGTTCTAGTTGGGCTACTCTTATAAGTAATTAAATGCTCCTCCCTCTTCTTGAAGAGAGTGTTTGATATGAAAAGAACATATGTAGTTACAAAATCCAGAATGACTTTTCCCTCTTCATTTCTATCCCCAAAACTATGTCCTCCATGAACACTAGCATACCCTGAAGCATCTTTTCCCACATGTCCATTAAGATCTCCACCTATGCAAATCATCTCTCTTTGTGGGATTCCTTGTATAATCTTATCTAGATCCGCCCAAAAAGCTTGTTTAGTCCTTTCATCTAAACCAATTTGTTGTACATAAACTGAGATGATATTCAGAATTTCTTCTTCAAGCACCAATTTTAGCAAAATAATCCGATCCTCGAATTTTTGCACCTCAGCCACACAATCCTTCAAATCTTTATGAACAATCATATGAATACCATTTCTGCCCTTATCTTTACCTGAATACCAATGTTTAAAGCCTATCTTCTCGATCTCCCTTGCTTTCTCTCCAACCTATTTAGTCTCTTGAAAACAAAGTATATGAATCTTCCTTCTTTCCATCGTATCTACTATCTCCATCAATTTTCCAGTTAAAGTGTTAATATTGCAACTACCAATCCGCAACTTCTTTTGCAATCTCTTTTGGACTAACTTCTTTACTCGTATGCGTCCATTATGCGAGAACCCTTGCAAATTTTGGATTGCATCCGGGCGGTGATTTCGCGGAACTAGCTTATTTACCCGCATGCGTTCCTCATGCGAGAACCCTCGCAAATTTTGAACTACATCCAGACTGCGATGTAGTAGCCCTTGCCAAGTTTTCATTGCATTCGGGCGATGCAACGCGTCGCAAGTAGGGAACGCCCCAACGGAATCTATATGTTTGCTTAAATCCATGATGAAAAGATCCGACTGTCATGAGGCAACTTCCTAAATAATATTTTTTTAAAAAATACTATTTAGGAAGTTGTCTCCGACTGTTTTACGCTGGCTGTCGGCTACCTAACGCAACCCTCCTCACTTACCCGGGCTTGGGACCGGGCATGACTGAGTTAAAATAGTTAAGATAACAAAATGGGAAAAATTGCATGAGCTCCTTGGAGGTAAAAACAAATACAAAGGGAAACTTGAAGGTACTTGAAAGTGCAAGAATGTCATTATGAGTGGGAGCAAGATTTAAAAAACGCGAGACAAATCGAGTAGGTTTTTCGTCATTAAGGTAGTGTGTAAGACTTCGTTTATAGTGAAAGACACGCATAAAACTACAAGCAAAAATAACTATACTATTATAAATTTTTAAAATTTTAAAATCATATCGAACACATACACACTATATACTATATTAAACATATATGTTATTGATGCTGTCCGACTACACCTTAAATTGCCAACATATAAAGGGATGTGCAAAAAATGTCTGTTAATTAACCAACTAATGGTATGGTTCGGGGACCCCGAGGCAATGCTATTGTAAGGTGCAGTTCTTGAATTGCCAAACGAAACTATTTAGCAGATTAATGCTGAGAATATTTGCTATGGTCTTGCAGTAGTATTATGGAACCAAACTGTGAATACCAAGAAATAGGTGGGCATGGATCTTGTAAATCATCACAGTACTCCGATGAATAAAGAAGAAAATGGAAACTTATCATAAGAAGACGTTACAGAAAAAGATAACTGTCAATACTAGTCTGAAATATCATGGCATTTTGATTTCATTCATATATAAGCGATATATCGACAATATTGGTGGAAATCTCGAAAATAGACAAAAACACAATCTTTCTCTAAGATCATCTTGGTTCTTACAACAATAAATACCATACAAATAAACACGTATATGTAAGAGTGACACGTATTTAGCTCTTTAGTATACATTATATCACACATATTATTGCTGTCAATGCTGATTGTTATTTGCTAACTTCTAATTGCTGAGAGGTATTGGAAATGATGAAATTCATACAATAACAACTTAGATACATAAAAAATGTGTATTTAACATATTAGTTTATATCACATTGTACATTATGTATAAACAAAATGCTAAGCTATAACAAAAATCAAATGAACAAGATAACATGTAGATTTGAAAGAACATTATTCATAATAATCGTAATTTTCAATGAAAGATAAATTAAAATAAATTAGAAACACAACTTCCTAACTAAAATATAGAAAATCCATAACGTTCGGAGTATGTCATGTATCTATGATTTTATATCACTATTTTACTGATACTTACTAAATATCCATTATTAAACACTAATATAGTAATATGTGCAATATATTTATGCAAATTTTCCTTGATCATCTTACAATTGTTGCATCTAAATTACTAATGATCAACGGTTGCCCGGAGGGAGGTTTTTTTCAGTTACAGAGAGGCATCAGGCATGGCTGTCCGTTGGCGCCGTTGCTGTTTGTGGTGGTGGCAGATGCATTGGCGGTGATGTTGAGGTTGGCGACGATAGAGGGGTGGTGGTCGGGTTACAAGAGAGAGGAGATTTCTATTTCGCTTTTGCAGTACGCCGACAACACAGTTATTTTCTTAGGGTGGAGGAGGTAGGGATTCGAAGGACCGGGTCGGTAATGGAGATTTTTGGTGCCATTTCGGGGCTTAAGGTCAATCGGGACAGGTCTGTGGTGGTCCCTTTTGGCCTTATGGAGGGTAGAGATGAGGGTGGTTGCAAGGGTGCTTCGGTGTCTGCTGGCGGGGCTGCCAATTTCTTATTTGGCTTGCCTCTGGTGGCAGGCAGGGTGTAGGTGAGGTATTGGAGGCCCGTGGTGGAGCGGCTAAAGGGGAACTTGGCTGGTTGAAAGGCAAAACTGATATTTAAGGGGGGGGGGAGCTGGTGCTACTGAAGCATGTTCTCTCAGCGATCCCGATTTTCTTTTGCTCTATACGGGTCCTTCCCTCCGGGGTTCCTTGCGAGATCGAGGTAATCATGAGGAGATTCTTCTGGTCGGATGGGTGGCAAGTGCGAGACGGATGTCATTTGATCGGATGGGATAGGATTACGACGCAGAAAAAGAAATGCGACCTGGGTGTCAGGAGACTGGGAGAGATGAATAAGGCGCTCTTGGCCAAGTAGGTGGTGCGAATATGGGGGAGCTTCGAGGATTTGATATGTAGGTTGTTAAGAAAGATATATGGGGTGTCGATGTTGTTGGAGGTCAAGATGGTACGCATCCCCTCCGCCTTGTGGAGGGGATTAGTGTTGATTGTAGCGGAAATGTCGTGCAAATTGAGGGCTTTCATCGAAATCGGGGAAGGCTTCCAATTCTGGTTGAATGATTGGACTGGAGAGGGGGCCTTGGGGTTGCGCTTCCCTAGGCTATTGCTACGAGCAGTGGATAAGGCAATGGTGTTTAGGGAGGTCTGGGTGGAAGGGGTGTGGTCTCCGATTTTTGTGGCGGACCTTTCGGACCAAAGGGTGATAGAGTTTATGAAGATGCGGCTGGCTTTGGCTCAAGAGAAGGAACCTACAGTGGGCAAGGATCATTTTGTCTGGGAAGATGGAAGGTTTTCAGTTAAGAAGGCGTATCTCTTCTTTATCGAGGAAGAGGAGGGGATGGAGGAGGTGGGGGTGGACCTGCGCATGATTTGGAGGAGCAAGGTGCCGAGTAGGATCAAAGTGTTTCTCTTGTTCATGCTTCGAAGGACCATCATGAGGGAGCGTCGGGGGTGGATTTTCGGTGTGGGCGACACATCGTGCGACAAGTGCAGTTTGGTGGAGGAGGACCTGGACCACTTGTTCTTCTCGTGCCCACTTTCAACGGATTTATGGGCAAAAGCATGCGTTCCTTGGCTTCTTCCTCAGAAATCTGATGGTTTTGCCCACACCCGCCAGGAGATTGGGAGAGATGAATAAGGCGCTCTTGGCCAAGTAGGTGGTGCGAATATGAGGGAGCTTCGAGGATTTGGTATGTAGGTTGTTAAGAAAGATATATGGGGTGTCGATGTTATTGGAGGTCAAGATGGTACACATCCCCTCCGCCTTGTGGAGGTGATTAGTGTTGATTGTAGCGGAAATGTCGTGCAAATTGAGGGCTTTCATCGAAAAAGGGGAAGGCTTCCAGTTCTGGTTGGATGATTGGATTGGAGAGGGGGCCTTGGGGTTGCGCTTCCCTAGGCTGTTGCAACGGGCAGTGGATAAGGCAATGGTGTTTAGGGAGGTCTGGGTGGAAGGGGTGTGGTCTCCGATTTTTGTGGCGAACATTTTGGACCAAAGGGTGATAGAGTTTATGAAGATGCGGCTGGCTTTGGCTCAAGAGCAGGCACCTACGATGGGCAATGATCATTTTGTCTGGGAGATGGAAGGTTTTCAGTTAAGAAGGCGTATCTCTTCTTTATCGAGGAAGAAGAGGGGGTGGAGGAGGAGGTGGGGGTGAACCTGCGCATGATTTGGAGGAGCAAGGTGTCAACTAGGATCAAAGTGTTTCTCTGGTTCATGCTTCGAAGGACCATCACGAAGGAGCGTCGGGGGTGGATTTTGGGTGTGGGCGACACATCGTGCGACAAGTGCGGTTTGGTGGCGGAGGACCTGGACCACTTGTTCTTCTTGTGCCCACTTTCAACGGATTTATGGGTAAAGGCAGGCGTTCCTTGGCTTCTTCCTCGGAACTCTGATGGTTTTTGGAGGTCTTTTAGGAATGTGTATGTCTTTGTTCATTATGACTGCGTGCTTCCGTTCATGGTGATCTGGCAATCTGGTGTGCGCGGAATGATGTTATCTTTGGGGGGAACGGTTTTACTCTGAAAATGTGCTTGAGCATTGTAAAGCTTTGTGTAGAACTTGGGCTATGTAATGATATGTACTTGTAATATACATATAAATTTATGAATAGTTATTTTTTGAGTTGTGTCCCAACTTGGGAGGTCACCCACGCTTTTCTTCAAAAAAAATTCCATTGCTAATCCCCCCCTTCGAAATGGGGGTCTCACTAGGGGTAGCTACATAAGCAAAATCTCGATATCAACTACTAAAAGTAAAAAAAGATGATATTGAGAAAATAGGCCTAATATCGATGGTGTCGATCGATAACCAGAAAAAAGATTCATTGTATACCCTCAATTTTGACTAATACAAGTCAATAAGCGACATCTCGTGAGTTATCATCCGATATCTTAGAACACAACATACATATAAATATCGAAGCACTTACCCTATCAATACTGATATATCACCTATATGTCATGATATTTCAAACCCTGGTAACCATTATCAATATTTTTCCTAAGGAAAGATGGGATGGACCTCCTGGCTCCTGTATAGTCCTATCCAAAAATAAGATGTAATTAAAAACTAGTAAGATAGTTACATTTGCCAAGTACATTCAAAATAAAATCTCCCACCCTCAAAGACAACTCCATTTCTAGTTAGCCACATTGCCCAGACTAGTACGCATACCTTCGTTCGCACTTCATTCGGGCTTTGTCCAATCTCTACCAAGTGAGGCCCAAAAGGAATCCTTATCCCTCAATTGGATGTCTACAATGTTCGCGTCACGCCACAATTCCACTGATCCAGGACTCTGAGAAAGATGCTCAACATCTTCAATCACTCCACCCCTTCTGCTACCCTCCTCTATGCTAGGAAACAATCTGGCTCGCCGCGCAACTGCCAAGACACACTCTTTTCTCAACAACCAGAAGGACACCTCTACCATTGAGGGTATTTTCCATTTCCAGATCCTAGAACAGTCCCGAGGAATTTCCGTATCCATCGAAAAAGATGGAGCAGACACCACCTTGTACGCCTTTTTGATCGTGAACATCTCATCTCTCCAACACCACGAATCTCTTCCTTTTGTCGGCACATCAAGTCTCGCCAATTTGTCAAAAAGACAAAGATACTCCTCTACTCTCTGATCTGACAACTCAACCACAAACTCAGGAGTCCAAGATCCATCAAATCAACAATATGCAACACAAGCCTCCTTGTCCACTGCTAAAGCAAATAGCCTGGGGTACAAATCACAAAAAGCTCCCTCCTCAGACCAGGTGTTCATCCAGAATCGAAAGCCATGTTCGTCTCCCAAAAGAGGTTGCAATGTGTTGGCAAGCATTGGCAGGACTTAACCAACCCCTCTGTACAAGTGGTTGGCGAAGCCACAACAACAAATCGGGCGAAAAGGCTGGGCGATACACCATAAATAGATCTATCCAGCCTAGAGAGCATATCACTTCCACCTCCCCAGATCCTCAACACCCACTTCGCAAGAAGTGTCTTGTTCATATTTTCCAGTCGCAACACCCCAAATCCTCCCTCCTTGATCGGATGTAGCCACCACCGACCACTCCACCAATGCAAGATCCTTTCCATCACGGTTAGATGATCAAAAGAAATGCGTCATATGAGACTCCAATCTCTTACATACAACCACATGTAAGACTCTCGTGGAAAAAAAGGAATTGCTGCAAAAACAACCTTCACCAGAACCAGTCTCCCACCGCTCGAAAGATACGACGCCTTCCAACCTGCCAGCTTTTTTTCTAGGTTCTCCACAACTGGCAAGCAGTCAACATGTCCAAGAGTCCCACACATCAAGGGTAGGCCAAGATAGTTGATCGACAGATTCTTCTTTGATGTATCCAAGATCTCTATATATGAGGCTGTCTCATTTGAACATTAATGGTACAAAGTACGATTTTGCACCATTAACCTTCAGTCCCGACAAGTCTCCAAAAATATCTAACATTGCCCTGACTGCTCTACACTCAGCCACACATTCTTCTATGGAGAATATGGTGTCATCTGTGTACTGTAAAATCGACATCGAAAAATCCTCTATGGAGTATCCCTTGAAGAAATCCCAACCTTATGCAAGTTCCAACATAACTACCAATGTGTTAGCCGTAAGAACAAATAACATGGGGGCTAAGGGACACCCTTTGCCTTACCCCCTCCACGATTGAAAGTAACCTCCTTTCTGCTTTCCATTCACGGGCACCGGAAGCGGGGATGTAGTAATGTACCTTTTCATCCATTCTATCTAGATGTCTGGGAAGCCCCGCCTAACCAACAATGCCCAGATAAATTTTTAACTCAACTATCATATGCCTTCGAAAAGTCCACTTTCCGGATGAAACTAGAAACCCCTCTCCTTCTAGTTTGAGACCATTTATAATGCCATAACCACTCCCTCCGTCAGCTACCTTCCCAGAATAAGGTCGTCCGAAACTCCTCTGAGTCGGTTGACCAGCACATTGGGCATAATAAGATAAATAGCATGAGATAATGCTATGGATCTAAATTTGTCTACCCGCTTAGCACCCTCCTTTTTCGGCAACAAAAGGAGAAGGGATCTGTTGAGCTTCTCCAGGCCCCTATTCACCTCTTTGAACTCCAACAACAGCCCCATGACATCATCCTCTACCCACCTTCTAGAGCTCCCTGTAATAGAATACCGACATACCATCTTGTACATGGCAACTATATGCATTGAGATCAAAGACCGCCCTACATACATCCTCCTCGATCAACTATGAAATAAGTGCCTTCTGCTGACCAGGCCCCAAGGACTTAGACCCCCATAACCATTACCTATATAAATGGATTTTGATATATAAATCTAAAATTTAACTTAATAACACTTGCTCCCCACTATCCTCGAATCTTTGATTAGGTGTATGTTGTAAGGGGGGCACACCTGCTCCCCACTATCCTCGAATCTTTGACATTTCGAATCCCAGAGGGGGAGGGGGGAGGCGTGCGAGGTGCTTTCATGCGCTGTAATAAGGGAACGTCTGAACATGAACCTAATTTTGCCTACATCAAGCTTCTATACAAGTTGGGATTCAAGTAACTCATCAATGACGATTTTAGGAGTGTATACTCTTATTGTCACATCTACCCCCTCCCTAGACTTAAAAACAATTATGACTGGTCATATACATATATATGTAGTTGTAATCATTGCTTTTAGAAACGTGCCACGAGGCGCTGAGGCGTACGCCTTGAGGCATTTTTCAAGGAAAAACTACCCGAGGCTATGGCCTTACGCAACCTCAGTGAGGCGTGCGCCTCGAGACTTATGAGGCGCTGCCTCATGTATGAGCTGATTTTTTTTATTTTTTTCTACGATAATTTTTTCCTTTTTGATTGTGAGCTTTTCGTCTTTCGTAGACAAGTATTTCAAGTCCTTAAGCTCACGATTCACTAAAATGTATTTTTTAGTTTATTGACATATTAAGCTTATTTTTACTTTGTTATTTATGTTCTTTAGAAATCAACATGAACAAAAAATTGAGTTTTGAGTCCCTAAATCTAATGCCTCTACTCTTTAGTATGAATCAAGCATAAATGCTTTCTTTATGAAAATGTTTGGATGCAAGTCCCCTACTTTGACCTAAATTTAGTGAAGTACATTTTTGTAAACATGTCTCATCTTTTCTTCTATTCAATTAGGACTAGATTAATACACATCAAAACATGCATGAACAATGGTGGTCATAACATGCAATATTCAAGTATTTTATCCCCTAATCCTTATGGTAAAGTAAAAAGTGATTACAGATTCCCTGCTTACTCTCTTATCGTTCTCAATTGAATGACACACATATCTCACCTAATTTTGAAAATAGTGTGTTACATCTAGTCCCTTTAGGTAAATTTTATTGAAAACTTTAAATTTTGCCGAGAGCTACCCATTATTGTGCTTGCATATCCATATTTACTTGACTCCTTGCAGATTTAGAGTCCAAAAAATGAGAGTTATATAACAATTTGGATATTTAAACCATGATGTTAGCCTTGAAATGTCATGGAGTTATGTATTTAAGCATAACTATTTAATTTCTAGAACTTGAAAATTGTAATTACGATTAATTATTATGTTTTATGAAAAATGTTCTTTCACGAGTGAGGCTTACACCTCGAGGCAATACTAGGAAAATGCCTCGATACGCCTTACACTTTTTCAAACCTTGGTTGTAATTGAATATAATAATATATAGTTCTATATAATAAGCTGCATGAGGCAAATTCCTTGTTAGTGTTATGGAAAAACATAATTTCATGGTCCCAAAGTTTAATTTCCTTGACTGGTGTTATAATATCACAATTTTAAAATGCATTTTCATGGTGCATTCATAAAATGCGTCATCTATACAATAAAAAATTGAAGTTGGCATGTCCCTGTAATATGGCATTTATAAAATGCGACATCAAATGCTTAAACTTTTGATGTCACGTGTTTCCCCCTTTTTTGAGTCACGTGTTTCCCCCTTCAATTTAAAATATATGATGTGGTGATGTCAAACCTTTTATTTACACATACATTTTAGCAAACAAGTATATATTCCTATCTTATTTTATTACTAATGAACATTTGAAATCTTAATTTTTTTTGGAAAAAAATGAGTTTGAGAAGATTTCTGACGATATTTGTTCTGAGCTTTGGTAAAAACAAAATTCGAAATTTAAGGTCATGTTCCTGGACTATGCTATGAGAGTTACTCATCTCGATGAATCCTTAACACTGATAAACTAGGGGTTGCCCCTTAAATGTAGAGCAGTTCATAAGCAAATCTTTTCAACTTCACAAGGCTATCAACCTATCCAGAGTAGTCACCATAATTTGTTCGGGAAGTGAATTACAAATAATCGTAGGAAGGAGTTTGCATGTATGGTCAACTAATTGGGAGAGAAAGGTAGACATGAAAGTAAAGATCGTGAGACTTACTAATATATACTTATACATGATGGACAGAAGTCTCTTGCTTGGGAGGATGGCGAGAAGAAGCGAGAAGAAGTCGCGGGTGTGGCGTGAACTCTGTCGGTCGGAGCTGGAGAGGGCGATCATTTCTCGCGGCGGCCGCGGGAGTGAGGGGGACGCGTGGAGTCGGCGTCGTTCGAGGTGGGAGATTTCGCGGGGGGAGGAGTTGGGAGAGGGGTCCGGGATCCAGGGTGGAGAGCAGCTGGCCAACAGCGGGGATTCCGTTGGAGAGGAGGGCTGGGTGGCGGTGTCTCACCAGAAGCCGTGGCGGCGGTGCTTTTGGTGCGGGTTGCGTGGTCATGTCGCCTCCCTCTGTGCGCTGCCTCCCCGCTGCTTTTCCTGTGGGGCAGTGGGGCACCAGCGTCTCCAGTGCAGGTTGGCTATTCGGGCGACGGAAGCGGTGGAGGGTGAGGTGGCCGGAAGGGCGCCGGAGGAGGCTCAGGGGAAAACTTTTGCGGCAGGTTTTGAGAGAGTAGCTGTCGGGGTGTCGGGCGGTAGGGGGGTGGATCGCGGGGCTGCTGGTGGGGGTTCCGCTGGGGGGGCATAGCGGTGGCGCTACTGGCTCCAGGTCTTTGCTCCTGCAAGAGCTCTCCAGGCAGTTCGATGGTGGCTTCCGTGGTGATGTCGTCTCGCTCGATGCGGGTCGGGTGGCAGTTCGTGGCCTCTCTGCTGAGCAACGGGCATCGCTCCTCGCATCTGGTGGGGAGGGACCGTTCCTGTGGAGGCTTCCGAGGTTCGTGGATGGTGCAATCTTGCGCCATGTCGTTCGGGTGGAGCATATCCAGGGGACTCCCTTCCTGGCTCGGACTGTTCATACTTTGCGGCCTGCGCTTGGGCACCTGGGGACCGTCCTTGAGGTCCTCGATGATGGAGGTTCGTCGGGTTCTGAATCGGAGGTGGCGACGGTCCTCTTGGAGTGCCCGCTTGAGACTCCCCAGGAGCTGGGGGTGCTATTGCGCGTCGGAAGATTCGCCTTCGGCTTGTTGATTCGCCTGCTGGACTTGCCTCCTCCTCTGTCGGGGGTGGGGGGGTGGGGTGGGGGAGGGAGGTGCTTGGCCGACGCAAGCGGCTGCGTTCGCTGCGGCTTCGTCGACCCAGGGGGATCGGCCTGTCGCTTCGCCTGCCGCGTCGGTAGGGGAGCGGTCGCACTACTTGGGGGCCTCGGGCGCGGGCGCGGGCGACGAGGAGTCGCCTCGATCGGCGGCGGCTGCGGAGTTCGAGGGGTCGCCAGGTGTTGGGGGAGGGGAGGAGTCATCCCGCTCGGGATCTTCGGGTGCGGATGCAAGGGGTGTGGGCTCGCATCGGTTGCTAGCTGGGGCGGAATGCGAGGGGTCTCCGGTTGGCACGGGAGGGGAAGAGTCACCCTGCTCGGGAGGGGAAGAGTCGCCCCGCTCGGGGGCTTCGATAACGAGCGAAGGGGGCAACATGTCGCCTCGACATGCTTCTGCTACGGAATGTGAAGAGCTGCCGCGTTTCGAGGATTACGCGGTTGGTGGGACCTTCTTTTCACCTACCTAGTTGTTATTACTTGGGAATTTTCCTGGTCTTGCCCCACAGGGGGCCCCACTGCTCGACCCTTGGGGTGCTGCTGTGGGGGCCTTAAGTGTGCCCCACCCCATTCCTTCAAATGAGACCCGGGTCTCGGCCTGGTTCACGCCTTCGGGGGCGCCTGTTTCAGTATGGGAGGCTGGTGTCCAACGTGCGGTCGACGGTCGTTTCTCTCTGCTCTTGAGAGGCTCGGGACCTTTCCTGGCGGTGGGTTCACGGGCATCTTGCGGCGGCTTCTCGGCAGCTGAGGCAACCACCTTTTGTCCTTCAGGGGAGCTAGTCCCTTCTCGGGCCCAGGCTGGCGAGGCTTCCCCAAGCGGCGGGGGGGCCCTTGGTTTTCTCAGGCAAGGCGGTTGGCTACGGGGGACCCTCTATGGTTCCTGGGAGGCAGGGTGAAGCTGCTTGTCTCCCGTCCTCTGCAGCGTCTGGGGGTGGGAGGGATCGAAGGGCAGGGACGAGATACCGGAGGAGGTCTCAACCCAAGACCGGTGCTGCAGCGGCCGGCCAGCCGGCGGTTCCCATCTCGGAGCTGAAGACAGAAGTGGCGCGTGTGGCGGGGGTGGTGAGTTTCAGAGCGGGGGAGGCGGCACGTGCTTGATGAAGATTCTATCTTGGAACGTGAGGGGTCTGGGTGACCCGGAGAAGAGGAGGGTCTTAGGCTCAAGGTTTGTGGAGTGGGGCTGTGACGTAGTCTTCATGCAGGAGACCAAGTTGAGCGCGGTTACGAGCCTGGAGTGGTGCTCTTTCGGTGCGGGCTCCATTTCTGATTTTGAGTCGGTTGGGGCTGTGGGGTCCGTGGGTGGTATTCTGATCGCTTGGAAGGGTTCGGCTTTCGCCAAGCATGGGGAGCTGAAGGGGACCCATGTACTGATGGTCTTACTAGAGTGCCTTCTTTCGGGGGGTCAAGTTTGCGCTCTCCAGCGTTTATGGCCCGTGCCAGAGCTCTGAGAGGCAACATCTTTGGGCGGATCTGAGAAGGGTGAGGGAGGTGTTTTCGGACGTCCCCTGGCTGATAGGTGGGGACTTTAATGTAACCTTGCTTTCTTCTGATAGGTCGCGGCGGCGTGGGGGTCAGGACCCCGATTCTGAGGCCTTCGTGGAGGTGGTGGGGTCTTTCGAGCTGGAGGTTCTGCATGCGGCGGGCACCAGGTACACCTGGCGTAGCGCCAGCTCAAGGTCGCGTATTGACCGGTTTCTTGCGTTGTCCGAGCTCCTGGCTCTCTTCCCGCTCTCCTTTGTGGCTGCCCGACCGAGGTCCTGGTCGGACCACACGCCCATCCTTTGGGACTCGGGCGATCCCGCGCCTGCTCATGGCTTCTTCCGCTATGAGAAGGCGTGGATGTTGGAAGATGGTTTCAGGGACATGGTGGCAGCGCACTGGAACCTGACGATGGTGGAGGGCTCGGCGGCGTCAAGGTTCGTTCGGAAGCTGGACTCCCTACGTCTCAGGCTTTGCGCTTTCAAGCGGGAGTCGAGGACGACTCGCATTGCGGCTAGGACGACGGCTGAAGCAGTGGTCAGCGTACTGGACGATCTGGAGGATGATCGTCCCTTGAGTAAGGACGAGCTGAGACAGCGGTTGGACGCGCAGAGGCTGATCCACGAGGAGGACAGGAAGAGGGTCACCAAGTGGCGGCAGAGATCCAAGCACAGGTGGCTCACCGAGGGTGACGCCAATACAACCTTCTTCCATAGGGTGGCCAGCGGGAGGCGTAGGGAGAACTGCATCAGGAGTCTGCTTATCGGTGGAGAGTTGGTGGAGGGGAACAGAGAGCTCGGAAGGGCGATTGCGGATCATTTCCATAGGTTCTTCGCGAGAGATGTTAACAGGAGATGGAGGTGGTCTGGCCTGGGGGCGACACTCTTGTCGGGGGCCCATGCCTCTAGCCTCATGATCTCGGTTACTATGGAGGAGCTGAAAGCGGCGGTCTGGAGCCAAAACGACGATGGTGCGCCTGGTCCGGATGGGTTCCCCGTTTCCTTTTATAGGGACTTCTGGGACCTTGTTGGGGCTGAGGTGCTGGAGGTGGTCCTGGAGTGCTGTAGCGGTAATACGGGCTTCGAGCGAGTGAACAAGGCGCTCATCGTGCTGCTGCCTAAGTAGGCGAATGCGGAGAGGATCGAAAACTATCGCCCCATTACGATCTCTAACGCGTTATATCTCATAGTTGCTAAATTGTTCGCGACCAGGTTGAGTAGGGTGCTGGACCACATTATGGCCCAGACTTAGACGGCTTTCGTCCCAGGGAGGCAGATTGCAGACATCTTAGTGATGGCATCTGAGATAATTGCGGATTGGAAGAGGGATGGCACACAGGCCATCCTATGGAAGGTGATCTTCACTAAGGCCTTCGACACACTTGACTGGTGCTTCCTTTGGGCGGCTTTGCACAAGAGAGGTTTTCCCGAGCTCTGGATCACGTGGATGAAGCGGTGCGTCACCACGGCTTCCATGACGGTGATGGTGAACGACCGGCCTGAGGGGGGTTACTTTCAGCCTCAGAGGGGGGTAAGGCAGGGCTGCCCTCTTGCCCCCCTGCTCTTCATCATCGCGGCAGACGTCCTGACCTGTATGGTTGGCAGGGTGCAGGAGGCGGGGCTGACGATGGGCTACTCGAGGGATGACCTGCGGATCCCGCTTATCCAGTACGCGGATGACACCATCTTCTTCATTGAAGGGGGTATTGACGAGGCCAAGGGTATGGCAGCTACTTTGGAAATCTTCATAGAGATGTCCGGGCTCGTTCAGAATTGCAGCAAATCCAAGTTGGTCCCGTTCAACATGTCGGAGGAGCTGGTGGGTCTCTGTGGCTCTGCGTTGGGTACCGAGAGGACTGGCTTCTCCGTTCAGTACCTGGGCCTACCACTGAGCGCCGGGAGGTCCAAGTTGGCGGACTGGCTGCCACTGGTGGAGAAGTTGGAGAGCAGGCTCGCGGGGTGGAAGGCGGCGATCCTGTCCAAGGGGGGGCGTCTTGTGCTATTGAAGGCGGTGTTATCCGCCATACCGGTATACTTCTCCTCCACGCGACTCATGCCGGCTGGGATCAGGAGAAGGTTGGAGGGCTTGATGCGATGGTTCCTTTGGGGGAAAAATTAGGCAGGATGCGGGGATTCAGCTGGTAAGCTGAGAGGAGGTTACACTGCGGAAGAAGGAGGGCGACCTTGGGATCTACCGGCTGGGCGAACTGAACGAGGCGCTTTCATTGAAGTGGGTGGCCAGAGTCTGGGGAGCGGTTGAGACATTTGTTGCACTCTCCTTAGGAGTATCTACAGGGTCGAGGCTGCGGCTCCTGGTGCGGCAGAGGTGAGTGGAGCGCGTGGGCGGAGACCAAGGTTCGAAATCTCCATTTCGATTTCGTTTCGGTCCCCTCCAAAACCGAAATTTCGGTGAAATTTCGGGAAATTTCGACCGTTTCGGTGGAAATGTTGAAATGACTCAAAAAAGCCATTTTTCGATGATTTTTTTGGAAATTAAGATCTTCTGAGTTATTGCAACAATAAATAGCTTACAAATACACACTTATATCACACATATTGCTTATATATGCCCCTTAGATCGCACATATCAGTCATATCGTCAAATCGATGTTAGTGTTAATTCTTGACTGATATGTACTGGAAATTAATATCATCCAATCCAAGATCTTAAAACAACATCTTACAAATGCACACTCACAGACATCTCTCATCCATGCGCCTTATATCACACCATATCGGTCATATCAGACATATTGTTGAGCAGTCTGATAGATACTTGAAATGGAAATCAAAATAACTAAGTTAACAACACTTAGAAGATATCTTTTGTTCATAAAAATAGAAAAGAATTTTTTATTAAAAAATGTAGATAATGATTAATTAAACAATGTTTTGTTCATAGAAATAACTGTCTCAGACAAAGTTCGAATGAATTTGAGAATTAATTACATACTTACAATAAAGATGCATCTATTTACGAAGATAAATGACAAACAAATGAAAGGAACAAGCTATATCAAATATATAGAAGTTATAGTGTTTTTTCATCTCCATTGCTTAAACCCAAAGGGGAAGAAGCTCCCCAAGTTGAATAATCGATGTATGTACCCTCTTGTCTCAACATACCATGTATCCATGAATTTCAACCGAAATGGGTCGATATGTCGAAATATCACCGAAATTTCGATCGAAATCCAGGAAATTTTGTACTGAGATCCATGAATTTCAATCGAAATGGGTCGAAATGGATCGAAATGTCGAAATATCACCGAAATTTCGGTCGAAATCCGGGAAATCGATATATATAGGAGTTTCGATACCCATGACCTCTCGAAACCGAAATTTCGGCGAAATTTCGCCGAAATTTCGCGAAATTTCATTCCATGGCGGAGACCCTCTCCCTTCTGGCGGTCAGTCCTCTCGCTCTCCCAGAACTTCCAGACACTATTCAGGTCGGTATTAGGGGATGGGTTGCGGTTTGCTTTCTGGAGTGATGACTAGACGGACGGGGGAGCGCTTTCCTTGCGCTTCCCTCGACTATTTGCTTTGGCGGCCGACAAGGGGGTTATGGTTGCGTCCTGCTGGGTGGACGGCGACTGGATGCCGACTTTCCTTTCGAGATTCTCTGACCAGCGCATGGAGGAGTTCTTGCAGTTACTAGACACGCTTCGGGACACCTCGGGGCCCTCCCAGGGGCGGGACCACTGGGTTTGGCGGGAGGGGGGGGGGCGATTTCTCGGTCGGGAAGGCGTACTCGACGATTTGCAGGCCCCCCTCTCTTTCGGCGGAGCTGACGGCTGACTGCTCTTTCTTCTGGGGGCTGGGTCTTCCGGTGAAGGTTGCTTTCTTCTTCTGGCTATTCAGGAGGAAGAGACTCTTGACCTGCGACCGTTACGTTAGGTTGGTCGAGGCGGTGTCCAACAGGTGTTTGCTTTGCGAGGAGGGGGTGGAGACGCTAGAGCATCTCTTCTTCGAGAGTTCGGGTGTTCTTCCTCTTTGGGCAGATCCGAGCTTGAGTTGGGTCGGTACAACGAGTGTCGTGTCGTGGACTTCTGCAGGACCCTGGGCGTTGCCAGGGATCGGTCGAGGCCTGAGTTGCTGCGGCCTCTGGCGCTGGTCTGGTCTATTTGGTTGTCTAGAAATGAGCGGTTATTTGCTGGGTAAAGATTCTACGTTGAGAACGTCTATACTCGTGCCTTGGGCATGCTTCGCTCCTGGCTTGTCTAAGGCGCCCCTTCTTGCTCTTCTTGTTGTACTCTTTTGACATTTTTATCAATATAATTTTAGGGTGAACACCTACGAGTATCTCCCCCTTTTTTGACTTCAAAAAAAAATATACTTATACATGATATGTTTGTGATGTGTATGTTATTGGAAATAGTATTTTTATTTCATTTTTCCTTTTAATGTAATTTTTCCATTAGGTATTTGCCCTTTAGGGCTTCTCCTATGTAGAAACGAGCTTTAAGGCCACATAATCAGCAATTCATTCATTTCTTTATGCTTGGTATCAACACAATGCTCCTAGACCAGATCCTTTGTACCATCTTTTCATCCAAAACCTTTCCGTCAACCTCTCTCCTCTGCCAACACATGTTACAACATGCCTCCGTACCGCCTTAACACCATTACACAATGCATCATCGCGCTACTGTGCGATCTTGGGCAGCATGCCACCACATCTCCATGCAGCCCAACACTACTATGCGGGACCAAACTCGCTGTGTTGTTGCGTTGCCCGACACCTCTGTGTGTGACGTAGGTCCGACACAATGCATCATTGAGCCTCCTAGTGGGCCCCTGTGTGCGTGGATCTTTCAACCGTTTGCATGCCGATTATAGTACAATGCTGTCTAAGGTGACTTTTCAGGTCTATAGACATAATCTGCTTTCCCTAGCATACCTCCGAAGTTGATGGGAAAGGTTGTGCTCTGAGTCCGTATAGTACAAATCCCTATCTGGAATGCACGTATACTTCTATCATATATCAAGAATGTTGAGATATTAGTTATCTTTCTTATTGTTCATATTTTTTATTTTTTATATTCATCCTATAATTTACCCAACATGTTTCTCTCCTATATAAGAGAACCATAGGGCCTCTCAATAAGCAATTCATTCTTTCATTCTACATGGTATTGGAGCGACGGTCATAGATCGGAGTTTCCGTATCTCACTAAGCAATAACTTTACCCTCCCCTCCCCCCCACCCCCCGTTGCCCTCCGTCACCCCCCAGGTCGCGGCCACCCTGGTCGTCACCTCAGGTCCTTTTCGCGCCTCCATGCTTCTCTGTGCCTCTCCGCGGTTCGGAATGCAATATAAAATGGCCTGATTTTGAATGGAAAACGTGATTTCAAACCTATAAATCACGTTTTTTGACCTTAACGTGCAACGAAGGTTGACGAGGATGGTTGTATGAGTCTACACATACAACCAATCCTCCGTATGATCGTGTAGACTCGTTCATATCGGTCTACTACCCAGTCGAGTTTTGTTGTTCAATTGTTTTATCATCATGTCAGAAAACAATGGTGATATATTTTCTTCGTCCGATGCCTTTAAGGGCCCACTCCCCATCTCAAAGATGGATGTGACCAACTATGAGTTGTGGTCCATGCTGTTTCTCACCCTCATGCGGTGCAACAATAATGAGCACATCTTGACAGATCTAGATCCATTGGATAAGACTGGGGCAAGATGACGTGTATGCACGTGTTTGATTGCGTGGGACCCTCGTCACGGAGATAGCCCATGATATTCTGAATCAGCCCACCGCCAAGGCCATGTGGGACACTTTGGCATTTACCTATGCTCAAACAAAGAATGAGGCCAAGATTCTTCTGCTACTGTTAGATATCTACAAGGCTAAGCAGAATGACCGTCCTCTGTACGTGTACTACTCTTCACTCCGTGGCATGTTTGAGAAGCTTCATAGCTATATGCCTATTACGTCATCTCTGGAGCAGCAGAAGGCATATACAAACTCCATAATGGTCGGCCTCGATGCAAAGTATGATGCAGCACGTACACAGCTTCTCATCGGAGCTATCATACCTCCCATGGAGGAAGCCTATAGCCGTCCTGACCGGATTATCATGCCTTCTACGGCCACTCCTTCGCCCTCTTCAGCGATGGCCGCTATCACAAAGTTGAAATCTTGCTATTGATTTCGACATGTGCGACGTTAGCTACCCCGTAGCTAACCAACCTTCC
The DNA here is from genome assembly GCA_037367405.1 of Ottelia alismoides. Taxonomy (NCBI): domain Eukaryota; kingdom Viridiplantae; phylum Streptophyta; class Magnoliopsida; order Alismatales; family Hydrocharitaceae; genus Ottelia; species Ottelia alismoides. The sequence goes on along the minus strand of JAZKJV010000469.1, from coordinate 2,588,940 downwards.
TGAGTTGAACGGTCACGGACACCCTCCAACTCTTCTCATACTTGCACTTTCTCACGTACCAACGCTCCAACACGAGCACAAGCACGTATCTCGGTTCGCTTAAGAATACCCTCAAGAACTCGCTCAAGAATGCTATCACGCAATCATACTAGGATGAGCATAAAGATTCTTCTCTTATTAGAAGGGGTGATTCTCTTTGGAGTGGGGTGTGCCACTCTACACTGTGTATTTACAAATGCATCACCACTCCTTATATACAAGACTCAAGGCAAGCCAAGGGACACTCATTACTACATTTACAATTATCACAACCACCCTTCGTCCTCTCGCCTCTTCGATTCTCTTATTGCCCTCTCGTCTTCTCGCACGGTTGACGCCACATCAACCGTACAATCATCAACAAACTCGTGCTCCAACACTTGCTCATGCAGCTTTGCTGTAATTTACCGAGTGCCACCGAACACTCAATCTTTTGCCAAAGGGAACCTGCGGCCACCAGAACCTCGTGCGGTAAACCCTTCCTTAGCGCTTCACATGCTAAGGAGAAGTCCACCAGAACTTCACTATCGTGGACTCCGGACCACTCTTGTATACGTACTACCGAGCATGCTCGATAATGTTAGTACTCAGCACCTGCAACGCTCCATACCTCTTTAGATCGCCGTGTATCACTACCGATATCGTGCTCCTTTGTGCATACGTCCGTGTGATCATACCACATTGTACCGATTCATTGCATACCACCCTGCTGCATTTGCGTATGTACCGCTGCGTGCATCCACCGTCATATCTTGCACTACTGTCTGTATTTGTCGTGCTCGCACTGGTACAAGTTCCACGACACTCTGCTACCGAGACGGTGTCCTCTGTGACGCTTCTCCAATGCCACACACGGTTGAATCTCCAGACTCCTGTGGATAACCTCCGTTTTACCTACGTACTTTAGACTCCTCTTGAAGTCAAGCCCCTTCGATCATTCTCGTGCATCCGCTATCGAATCTGCACAATCTTTCTCGATCACGGAATTTTGGGGTGTGCCAAGCCTCCCCCACCCGAAGAATCGGTTGTCCTCAATCGAGCATGCCTTTCTCAGGCTGATACCGCTCAATTGGAAGGATGGTGTTAGCTTGCACCACCTCAGCTGGCGTCCTGTCACAATCCTCTATCCACAATGCACCCCCTGATACTGCTCAATTGGAAGGATGGTGTAAGCTTGCACCACCTCCCTTCTCACATCTGATCTTCTCACGTACCATCGCGTCCCTCTTTAACTTGGCCTTCTTCTTGAGAAGTGGAACTTCTTCGTTAGCTCCCGTCCTCGACTTATCCCTCCTGGATTCATCTTATTTATCGCTGTTGTGTGGCAGCTCCAGCTCCACATGTGGAGTACTTTCCTGTCTCCTCCACGTTCTCTCATTGCCGTTCTCGATCGTTCCCTGTGGCCGTCCCCGCATCCTGGGAAATTAGCGCCTCCTGCACTCCGAGGGTCTTTGGTATCTCGCCTCTTGCAATACCATTTGTGGTGTGGTTCGTCACCACTCCACCCCCATGGACGTCTATCTTGTTGTCAATGTTCATTACCTTCCAGAGCTCTGCATTACCTTCGCGCGCACAGATGTTCTCCTATACGCAGCTTCAGTTGTGTGACTCCAAAACACATATTGGTGCTCAACACCAATTCGAAGTAGTGTGAGGCGTGTCGTCTGCATAGCACCGATTTCTCCGAAGCGTTCCTCACCTTCTCCTTCCTCCTCGTTCGTACAAAGAGAGTTGGTCTTCTCCTTCTTTGGGCACTCCTGCGCTCGATGCGGTCTGTCACAATTGAAGCATCCCTTGCTCTTGGGCTGCTCCCTCTTCTTGGAGTACTCTCGTTCCTTCGTCGGTGGATCCTAGGCAATACCTTTGTCCTTATCCTTCGATCGCACCTTCAGCTCGCTGATGAACTCCTCCTCAGCATTGTGGTCTGGTTGGACACACTAGTCAACCAACGCATTCGTCACCACGATTGCTGAATTCAGGTTCTTTATGCCCTGCCTCCGCAGTTCCGCTTGCGCCCAGCTTTGCAACCCGATCGTTAAGTTGAACAGCTTGTATTCCTCTGACATGCCCTTGATGTCCAGCAACCATGGTTTTAAAAAACGCGCCTCGAGGCGCTGAGGCGTACGCCTCGAGGCGGTTTCAAGAAAAAAGCGCCTTGAGGCGCATGAGGCGGTCCTGGAAATATCAACTTACGCCTCGAATGAACGAGGCGCTCCTTGAGGCGTTGAGGCGTCGAGGCGTAGTTGAGGCGTACGCCTCATCTAGAAACGGGTTAAAGGCCAATACCCGATTATTTCGAAGCCCCATTCGCATGAACGAATCGCTGGAGCTTTCCTGGAACCCTAGACGTGCGCGGGCAGAAGAACAGGGTATGCAAAGTCGCCTATCCCCCTTTTTTTTCCCACAACGTTGCACTTTGGATCTCTTCTCCCATAGATTTCGATTGATCCTCTTCAGCCTTTTCGTCAGATTTTGTTGTTGGCACCTTGCCGGCTCGTCGTCGCCTCTATCCCTGAGGAGTGGTGCCGCAGTCCGCAACCGTTGAAGGTACTTTTTCCTTAAGCATGACATTCTTTAGGAAACACCAAGCATCGTTGAAATTCTTTATATTGTGTTCAGTTGATAGAACTACATAGTACATACATTGAAATTCTTTATATTGTGCAAACGGATGAGGTAAATTTTGTTTGTATATTTAATAGTTAAATTCAATCTTGTCCTAATTCAGAAATGGCTCCAAGATTGAAAAAGGGACATGATGGTGGACGTGATAGATCGGATATTGCATGGAAATATTGTAAAGAGGTTGAGTTAGAGGGAGAATAAAAGAAGAAAGGATACAAATACGTGAGTTGTAACTTTTGTAGCAAGATCATCACAGGTGGTATTGCAAGATTAAAACAACATTTGGCGAGAAGTCACAAGAATGTTAGTGGATGCCCAAATGTACCGCCAGAAGTGGAAAATGAAATCAAGTTGTTTCTGATGAAGAAAGAGCACTGTTGTAAAAGTCCTCCGACTGGCCCGACTAATAGGTCCGACTAGTCTAGTAGGTGGGGTGGGCGATCGAGTACCGACTAATTCCGACTAGGTCAACTAGACAATCAAATTTTGCTTAGAGATACTATATTTTTTTAAAGCAAACTTATTCTAATATGCTTAATGTTTTATTTAAATTCAATTACTTCTTTTCTTTCATTATGGTAATACAAAAACTGTACAAATCTATGTAAATATATAAGAATATACATATAAAAATGATGTATATACTTAAAATAATTAAAAAAATCCAAATCCGATTAAAGTCCGACTAAATCCGATTAATCGTCCGACTACCGATTAATCTTTAGTCAGTGACCCAACCGACCGAGTACCGACTACCGATTTTTGCAACATTGAGAAAGAGTTGGATAAAAAAGATCACTTGAAGAGATGCAGGAGGTTCGTCGAGTGGGAGCATATGCCATGCAAGGAGGATCTGATTTTGGTGAGCATGTACCTACCGGATCAAGTGGAGCTCAACAAGTAAGAGGTCCTATGGATCTTTTTGTGGGAGGACGGGATGCTGGAACGACAAGTGGAAGTGGTGGATGTGCAACTACTCAGATAATGCATCACAGATTACATTGAATGCGTCTTGGAGAAAGGAAGAAAGGAAGAGGTGTTGCCAAAGCATAAGGAGATTCTTCATAGAAAATGGGCTCCCTTTCAACGTTGCCACTAGTCCTTCATATGCGACAATGGTGCAAGACATTGGCAATTTTGGAAGGGGTTTGAAACCTCCAACTATGCATGAATTGAGAACTTGGATCTTAAGGGAAGAAGTTAGCACTATAAAGTCACTGATGGATGATGCTAAGGCATCCTGGAGAGAGGTAGGTTGCAACATTATGTCGGATGGTTGGACGGATGTTAAAGGGCGCACTTTGATTAACTTCTTAGTGAATAACCCTAAGGGCACATGGTTCTTGAAATCCATTGATGCATCTGAAGAAATCAAGAATGCCACGTTCCTGTTCAATTTGCTTGATGAGGTTGTCGAGGAGGTTGGAGAAAGCAATGTCATACAAGTCATCACTGATAATGCTGCCGCTTACAAGGCAGCTGGAGAGATGTTGATGCAAAAAGAACCGTGGCCGCCTGCCTGGTTGGTGGGGTGGGTCAAGAAAGCACTTATACTGGACTCCATGTGCAGCTCATTGCATTGATCTCATGCTGGAGGATATCTTGAAGTTGCCCTTGCATGAGTCCGTCTTTAGAAGGGCAAAAAAGATTATCAACTACATTTACGCTCATGGTTGGGTTTTGGCAATGGTGAGGAAACATGTTGATGGAGATCTGGTTCGACCTGCTGTCACCCGCTTTGCTACAGCTTTCCTTACATTGTAGAGGTTGTTTGATGCCAAAGATCCTCTTGAGTCATTTTTCACTTCAAAAACATGGAAAAGCAGCTCTTATGCCACGAAAGCTCCAGATAAAAGTGTAAAAAACATTATCATGAAAAGTAGATCATTCTGGCCTGGTGTGGCATATGTGATCTGGACGACAAAGCCATTGGTAATGGTGCTTAGAATGGTGGATTCTGAAAGGTATCCACCGATGGGGTTCATTTATGAGGCCATGGATAGGGCCAAAGAAGAAATTTCTCGAAACTTGGGTAATAATGAGGGGAAATATAAGCCAATATGGGAAATTATTGACAGGAGGTGGGACAAGCAATTACATACCCATTTACATGCAACCACATACTTTGTCAACTCTCAATGCCAATATGATCCATCATTTAGAGATGATTATGAAGTGAAAGTTGGATGGTTGTCTTGTGTGGAAATATTGGTTGCTGACAGGGAGGAAAGGTTGAAAATTGATTTGCAAGTAAGTTCTTTCATCAATGCAAGAGGCTTGTTTGGCTGGTCAGGTGCCATCGAGACACGAAAGAAAAGAAGCCCCGGTATTTAACTTTTGTCATATCTATATGATAAGTTCATTTCAAATTTCTCTTAACAGTAACTTTGCAATCAATTACAGCGGATTGGTGGCAACTCTATGGCGATGAAACTCCTGAACTGAAGAAATTTGCAATGCGCATTTTAAGCTTGACATGTAGTGCATCTGGATGTGAGCGTAATTGGAGCTCCTTCAATCAGGTGATTACTTACTCAAGCTTGGTATAACTTACATTCGCATGCTAAATTTACAATAGATGTATCATGAAACATTTGATTGCTCAATGATAGGTCCACACCAAAAGAAGAAATAATTTGAGACAAGAAAAACTCAATGACCTGGTCTTCTGCATGTTCAACTTAAAGCTGAAGCAAAAGGAAGTGAGAAAAAAGACTTTGGAAGATCCCCTTTGCTTGAATGATGTTGATTCGGATGATGAATGGATTTCTGAACTCTAACTAACTGAAACTGAAGTTGAAGCTTTTCATGAACTTGATGGAACATTCCTCTTGAAGATGACGCGTTAAATGAAGACATTGTAGAGGAACAAGGCGAAAGGAGACGACAAAAGAAGAAGCAAAAGAACCATCATGGGAAAGGTACCGTAACACATCTTATTTTGTTGTTGCTTCTTTGATGACAATTTAAGGACAAATCTTATTTTTTATTTTACTACTTTCAAATAGGAAAAAGTGTTGCGGATGTTGATGAAGATGAATTCCAAGAAAGTGAGGGACATACTGATAAAGAAGATAATGAGGATGTGATCGTGCAGTATAATGACGACTCACTGGAGGACCCAATAAGCAGCACTGATGACGAAGATGATGGGCAAGATGATATTGAGGCGGAAATTGCCCCTGACGAGTGACGATATTTAGCTAGATAGCCTACATCAATACTTTCAGACTTTCAGTCATTTTTGGATTTGAAACTTGTCTCCTTTTTATTTTCATATGCTGGACTCTAGAAACATTCTTATTTCGTTAATCAATATTGTATCTTTAATGCCAGTGACTTTAATGCAATCTTATTTCTAGCATTTTAATACAAAGTTCTATATTTGTATAATTTTTAACCTACAAACTGAGGCTTACGCCTCGACCGCCTCGAGGCTTACGCCTCGCCTCAATCACAGGAAACCGCCTCGATTCGCCTCACGTTTTTTAAAACCTTGCCAGCAACAAAGACGTAAACTGCTTTACGTACTCACGAACAATACCTATTTGCTTCAGGCGTTGAAGAGCTTCCCGTGCAACCCTCGTAGTGTTCTTCGGTAGGAACTGCACCTTCAGTTCCGTGACTAGATCATCCCAACTGGATATCCTTGGTCTCGCCTCGTCTGCTGCATGGCTCCTCCACCCTAACTTGGCGTCACTCAACATGTACATCGATGCCATGCCCACTTTCTCGAATTCCCTTGTCTTGGTCACCTCGAAGTACACTTCCATGTCTCACAGGAAGTTCTCCAAATCCTTCGCACTTCGCGTACCTGTGAAGGATTTTGTATCGGGTACCTTCGATCACCACACTTCCGTAGAGCTCCCGTCATTCGCCATCACCTTCTTGATGAGGGAGATCTCGCTGCGTAGATCCTCCATCATCGTGCTGAATGCTTCCAGCTTGTCCTCTAAGGTCTTGATCAGCTCTGCTGAGAGTTAGGTCTCGTCCCCAACATCTGATCATTCCGAAGAACGTTCCTCCAAGCATGCGATGCAGTGGCCATGAGTCCCAATAGTGGACTCCATCTCCGCCACTGCTTGCTCCAGTACTGCAATGCGTTCGGTGACACCTACCATCTTCGCTCTATTGATTGAAGATGAACTTGCACGAACAAGTCATTCTCTCCTGCGATTGACTGCACCATCAACCATTCCTAGCGTTGCCCGCTTTCTTGGCTCCAACCAAGCTTTGTGATCTACTCCTATGCTCTGATACCAACTGTCACAATGTCAAAATCTAGCTACCGATTTTGACCTGTGCGACTTTAGCTAACCCATAGCTAACCAACCTTCATGAGTAGAGTGGTCATGGACACGCTTCGACTCTTCTCGTACTTGTACTTGCTCACGCATCGACGCTCCAACACAAACACAAGCACGAATATCGGATCGCTCAAGAATACTCTCAAGAATTCGCTCAAGAACGTTATCACACAATAATACAAGGATGGACAAAAAGATTCTTTTCTTATTAGAAGGGGAGACCCACTTTGGAGTGGGGTGTGTCACTCTACACTTGTGTTTACAAATGAGCCACCACCCCTCCTTATACAGAAGACTCAAGGCAACCCAAGGGATACTCATTATTACATTTACAATAATAACAATAAAGACTCAACACCCCTTCACGTTCCACAACAACCCTTCGTCTTCTCGTCTCTTCGACTCCCTTGTTTTCCTTTCGTTTTTTCTCACGGTTTACGCCATATCAACCGTGCAATCATCAGCACACTCGTGTTCCAGCGCTTGCTGTTGCAGCTTTGCCGTAATTCACCGAGTGCCACCGAACACTCGGTCTTGTGCCAAAGGGAACCTGCGACCACCAGACACTCGTACGGTAAACCCTTCCTTAGCGCTCCACATGTTAAGGGGAAGTCCGCCAGAACTTCGTTATAGTGGCCTCCGGACCACTCTTTTACATGTACTACCGAGTATGCTCGACAATGCTCGTACTTACCACCTGCAACGCTCCATGCATCCTTGGACCGCCACCAATCACTACCAATACCGTGTGCCTTTGTGGGTATGCCTGTGTGATCGTACCACTTTATACCGATTTGTTGCATATCGCCCGGCTGTGCTCTTGTACGTATCACTGCGTGCGTCCACTGTCATGTCTTGCGCTGCTGTTTGTACTCGTGCTCGCACTGCTACAGGCTCCACGATACTCTGCTATCGAGCCAGGGTCCTCTATGAGGCTTCTCCAATGTCACATACGACCATGGAATTAAAAATCGCGCCTCAGGGCGTTCGAGGCGTACGCCTCGAGGCGAGGCGGCCCATTTCAGCCCTGGGGCGTACGCCTTGGCAGTTTCCAGTGAGGCGGCCGCCTCACTTATGAATAACGTCGTGAGGCGTGACCGCCTCAAGGCGGTTCGAGCTGAGGCGAATTGAATTTAAGTGGGTCACGTGCAGTGCACGTGACCCATTTTACTAACCCTCCTCTCCCCCCTAATACCTTATTGACCGTCCCCCTCCAACTTCGAGCCAAAAGCCCTAACAAGTCCTTCTCCCAACGCCGGCGACGTCGACCACATCTGGAGCTGCCGCAAGGCTCACAACCACCTTTCGGCTTCAGAGATCTCTTCTCCAAGCTCACGAGCTCCTCCATTCGCCGTCACCTCTTCCTTTTACACCATCAGGTTCACCGTCCATAGCCATTGTCATTTTTTTTCATTTTTTTGTTACTTATTATATCTTAGTAACTTGTTTTAGGACCTGACTCGTAGACTATACAACTTGTTACTAGTGAATACTTACATTAGCAGAGTCGTGGTTTTCTTTAACTTTTATTTTCTTGTTACTAGTAAACCCCATGAATATGGATATCAACTCCATTTCAATCTGGTTCTCAGAATCGATCGGTTGATTGCCTAGTTTCTCGCTGACTGATTTTCGTCCATATAACTGTTTTATCATTCGACTAATCCTCTTGAATGGTCAATTCAACAATTAATTGACCATGCACAGCTTTCGCTCAATTCACCAACCGAGTGACAAATCTGACCATTCGACTGAGCTCAATGGTTCATCTGATTGAAATATTTTTCATCGATTGAAATATTTTCCAGTCAACTAATTTTGGTAATGAACACTTAATTTAATGGATAATGTCTGCTATATCTAGTGAACACATCTTTTCATGGTTTTACATTCTACAACTCCCACATAGTCAAAGCTGATCGATCTCGATTATTGGCACCATCTTCTTATGCATCTGATTGGATCCAATAGGTGATTAACATGTTTTCTTTATGATGCAATGTGCTATAAATTTCAGAAATGCCGAGAGCTAACAAGAGAGGCATAAAAGATTCTGAAGGAGGTCGAAGTGACCCCAGATGGAAATATTGTGTTCCAGTCGAAATGGAGGAGTCTCAGAACGGAAAAGGTTATCTTTACGTACAATGCAATTTCTGTGCTAAGCGGATTACAGGTGGCATTGCGAGACTCAAGCACCACCTTGCAAAAACTGGGAAGAATGTTAAAGCATGTCCAGAAGTCCCAGTTGAAGTATCAAATGAAATGAAGTGTTTACTGGTAAGGCTTGAAGAGAGAAATAGAAGAGCAATGGAAGAGATGGAAGAACTTTGCAAAGTGGGTGCTTATGAAATGGAAACACCTCATGGGAGCAATGAACATCAAACAACGACAGGAGGATCCAGCAGTGTAAAGCAAGTGAGGGGTCCTATGGACGTTTTTGTTGGTGTGGCCGGCTCGGGAAGTCCTAGTATTGGGACTCGAAACGTCCTCGAGAAGCAACATCAGATGGCATTGAATGCATCATGGAAGAAAGAGGAGAGGACTCGTGTTTGTTGTGATATTGGAAGATTCTTCTTTGAAAATGGATTAGTATTCAATTGTGCAAATAGTCCATCATTTCAAACAATGGTTCATTCTGTTGGTGCATTTGGGAGGGGATTGAAATTTCCAACGGCACATGAGTTGAGAACATGGATATTGAAGGAAGAAGTGAATAACATCGACAATGTTATGAAAGCCGCAAAGGCTTCTTGGGCAGAGACAGGTTGTAGTATCATGTTTGATGGTTGGACGGATACAAAAGGTCGTTCACTTATCAATTTTTTAGTGAACATCCGACTGGGACTTGATTCTTGAAGTCCATTGATGCATCAGACAGAACAAATAGTGCACAATTACTATTTTCTTTGCTCGATGATGTAGTTGAGGAGGTTGGTGAAGACAACGTCGTACAACTTATAACCGATAATGCTTCAAATTACAAAGCGGCTGGAAAATTGCTGATGGACAAGAGAAAACATTTATATTGGACTCCGTGTGCCGCCCACTGCATTGATTTAATGCTAGAAGACATTTTAAAATTGCCTTTGCATGCTTCTGTTTTCAAAAAAGCCAAAAGAGTGATCAAATACATCTATGCACATGGTTGGGTTTTGTCCATGATCAGGGCAAAGATTGGGGGAGATTTGGTCCGACCTGTCGTTACCCGTTTTGCTACAGCTTTCTTGACATTACAGAGATTGATCACTGTTAGGGACTCCCTCGAGTCATTTTTTACTTCCTATGCATGGAAGAGGAGCCCCTATGCTTCCAAGCCCCAAGGGCAAAGTGCAAGCAACACAATTTTGAGACGCAAATCTTTTTGGCCCGACGTTGCCTTTGTGATTAGAACAACCAAACCTTTGGTCATGGTTTTAAGGATGGTTGATTCCGAAAAATATCCCCCAATGGGATTCATTTATGAAGCCGTGGACAGAGCCAAGGAGGAAATTGCGCATGCGTTAGGCAATGAAGAAGAAAATACAAGCCATTTTGGGACATCGTGGATGTTAGGTGGGATCGCCAACTTCATATGCATTTGCATGCTGCTGCCTACTTTCTCAATCCCCAATATCACTAGGAACCCTCATTTTCCACACATACAGAGATAAAAATTGGATTGTATGCTTGTATGGAGAGGTTGATAAGTGATCCTTTGGAGAGGGAGAAAGTAGATCTACAGATAGATGCTTTCAGGAATGCGCGAGGCTTGTTTGGATATTCCAATGCTGTGAACACGCACAAGAAAAGAAGTCCAGGTATGTATATCTCTGATCCTCTAGATCCATTATTCTTTGCTTTTCATTAATGAATTTAACCATATATTATGGATTTATCACCATCATCAGCTGACTGGTGGAGGGCTTTTGGAGATGATACTCCTGAGCTAACCAAGTTCGCCATAAAAATTTTGAGTTTGACATGTAGTGCATCTGGTTGTGAACGCAATTGGAGTTCATTTAATCAGGTAGTAACTTGACTTGAGTAGATCATAAACATATTTTCTAATTGTATATGTTCTAAGCATGACCATGTGTATTGGGTAGATACATACAAAGAGGAGAAATCGACTCACACAAGCAAAACTCAATGATTTGGTTTATGTGGTGTTCAACTTGAAGTTGAAGCAGAAGGAGGTCAAGAAAAAGACTATGGAGGATCCCCTATGCTTGGAAGATGTCGATTCTGGTGATGAGTGGGTTTTAGAGCTTCAGACATGTGAATACAATGCATATTATGAGCTTGATGCAAATACTCCTTTGGAGGAGGATGTTGAGGAAGCTGAGGAAGAACAAGATGATTCTCGTAGGAAGAAGAGAAAGAAAGGTAAATGTGATGTTAATCTTATTTCATTTGAATAAAACATATAATATACTAACAAATAACAATGGTATTGTATAATACAGGTAAAGCTGTGGTTGATATTGATGAGGACGAGATTCATACTGGAGATGATGTTAGTGATGGAGATGATGATGAAGAAAATTTAAACTACATAGATGATTCATTGGATGATCCAATGAGCAATAGTGAATCGGAGGATGACTTGCTGCCGATGTTAGAGTTCAGGGCAATGATTAGAAGATCTTTACGAGTCTACAAGACAAGAGCATGAATTGGAAATTGGCATTCTACTTTTTGAACTAGAAATAGTATTTGTAATATGGAAGTTGGAACTTATTGTGTTTATACTCTCTATTTTGTCTTGTGTTTAATTCTAACATTCGGTACACTGCAAGTCTATGGGTCTAAGACAACGATGGATTGCATTAGAATTCTTTTACTTGCTTTATGCTTCAAGATATGTGTTATTGTTTTGCTCTCTTAAGATTTATGTACTAGAATATGTTAGATTAGTATTTTTTTGGGGAAAACTGAGGCTTACGCCTCGACCGCCTCGAGGCTACGCCTCACCTCGATTTTGGTGGAACCGCCTCGTTCCGCCTTTCGTTTTTTCAAACCTTGCATACGACTGAGTCTCCCGACTCCCGTGGATAACCTTCGTTTTACCCACGTACTTTAGACTCCTTATGAACTCAAGCTCCATCGATCATTCTCGTGCATCCGTTACCGAATCTACATACGATCATTCTCGATCATGGAATTTGGGGGGGGGGGGTGACAACCGCTTCTTGTGACCGAGGTGGGACGACCTAGTCTAGAGGACACACTCCTTGTGGCAGAGGCGGTGGACGTCAGTGAGGCCCTTACGCCTACCATCGTCGATCGGGACATGCATAAGATACATGCTACCAGAAGCATGGATATCCCGCTTCTGGTCACATGAAAGAAAAGATTGAGGCTTCAGATACTCTAGCTTCCCAGATCGATCCTCACCTGGATGATATTGTCTCTCGTATTTGAGAGATCATGAATCTTGTTGCAGGAACCACCGCTACAAATACCGCAACCACATCCAGAGCCTCTTCGAGCTCCTCAGGTATCACTTACACTTTTACTAGTAGTAGTGGTGCAGATATGACAGAGTGGATTATGGGCTCTGGTGCTTCCTGCCATCTGTGTGGGAGCCAGAGCGCAGCTGAGGTCCTACAGAACCATACCACCTGATAGATGGGTTGTTATTGCTAATGGAGACCACTTCAGAATGTTTATATGCTCACGACTTTCAGATGTTTGTTCATGACATGGGGAGGTCATTGCTAACCGTTACAGGACATTGGGATGTCATTGATACAAGACCATACTGTTGGACATACGAGCCCACGGCGAGCCATTATGCAATAAATGTTATTGCGAATATCATTCCCTGATCTGAAATGAAGAATGAATAATTTGCATAATAGGTCCCTTAGTACAATTAAGATAATGTACCATGGCCATCTTGATGATCATACAGCTGTTGATTCAATTATTGAATCATAGAGGTTGGTGCTTGGATGAATATCTAAAGAGTTAGATTGAGGACTCATCAAGCACCGTCAAATGATTATTAAGAGATGATCTCCAGCCTGAGAAGGAGATGGCAATCCTTTCTCTAAAGGCTGATATCTGACCGACCTCTTGATGCAGGTCCTCTGCATAGGAATAGAGATTCAGAGGTGTCAGATTAGTTAGGTCAAAGAGTTGACTTAACGAGATCGAGATAACCAAAGTCCTGTATTGTATGCTGTCACGATACAAGCACGCATCCTCTGACCGGAGACAGATGTGTTACTATATGTTTGAGTATGTACATTTGGCAGACCAATAGGTTGATGACCTAATCAAGGTCTATACACCGACGCGCTGGTGTGCATATAAGGGCATATGAGTAATACGATCTCTCAAAGGGATCATACAGGTTCAGTTACTGAACCGGAAGACATGAGCTCACTCATGAGATATTGGGAAGAATCAAATTCCATGCGCATGGTAGTCTCGCTTTGGAAGCTTGACTGAATTTGTAGGTTTGATATATACTTTTGGAAAGTATATGATCAAGACCTAGGTATGATATATGCTTTTGGAAAGTATATGATCGATACCGACTCCCAATGATCGAATGAGAAACTTACTGATAAAAACCCTGAAGTAGACAGTGTAAAGTTGATCTAATACTTCGGGTTTAATCTGAGTCTTCCAGTATGCAGGATGTACATGTATTAGGAATACCTGAGGGTGATGTGATCATAAACGATTGTTTAACCATGACGCTTCCATTCCTAGGGAGTGATGAAACGGGTCTGGATTTTAGTGACTCCTCTCAATAGAGAAGTAATCTGATCTTAGTCCAAATGTTGGACATTGATCTGAATGTGATTCAGATTCAATGAGAAGATTAGATTTACGGTCTTGATTTAATCAAGCATCTATGGGAGGCCCGAGATCTGGATTTGAGATGTGATCTCAATATCCATGTCACTATACGTGGAACAATATAATCGCCCTGTCCTTGTCTGCAAGTATTCGCGCAGAAAGCTCATTATCCTTGAAAGAGTTCATGGATAATTCTATTGTTGATATATGTATCCGAGCATTGAGAAAATGGATAATTAAATGTGATTTAATTATCATGAGTAATATGAATTTGATTCATATTATAAAGAGAGTTATCTGAGATAATTAAATGTGATTTAATTATCAAAGATGTAAATAATGTGAATGAGATTCATATTATTTGAGAACAAGAGAATAAAGATCCAAGATGATTAAATGTGATTTAATTATCATGGATATGAATAATGTGGATAGCAATATCCATATTAGTCATATATATTATAAATGCGATTTATAATATATAAGAGAGAGATATTTGTAATTTACATTTGTTAATTAAATATTAATGTGAATTGGATTCACATTGGATATTGAATTGAAAATGTAATTTATATTTTGTTTTGGGTTGTGAATATGATTCACAAATTTTCAACGGCAAGATTACAATGTCTACAAAATAATTGTGAATTATTTTTTGTAGAATAATTTGCAACAAAAGTTGTTGCAAATAATGGAGATTACATAAAAGATAAAATAGCCACCTTCCTAATGGAGGAGGGTGGACGGCCACCACTCCCATTAGGAAAGGGAGGCCGTCCCCCCTCTCCACATGGAAGGCGGCTTTTCTCTCTTCCATTATCTCCATGTATTGATGATTTAATTTTGTGATTAAATTGTGTTGATTTATCAACATATATTTAATTTAAATTAAATTAATTGTTGTTGGTTTTACCAACACAAATCTTAGCCACTAAAAGAAACACAATCAATGAGAGCCATTGGATTTGTGTTGTCCCATGGATTGATCCATGGATCCCAAAACCCTATAAAAGGAGAGGCACCCCATTGCTCTTCTTTACACAAGATAGTATTGTAGCACATCTCTCTCTCTCTCTTTCTCTCTAGACGTTAGCCCTCTCTCTCCCTCTCATGGTCGTCCACCATGGATGCCATGGAGAGGTTCTCCATCGTCGTAGCATCGTCGTTATGCTGTCCGATCGTCTGCTCGTGGATCTCCTTCTCCTTCGGTGCGCCTCGCTCGTGAAGAAGACGACGGATCTCGTGTATCGAGATCAGGAGATCCGTCGCTTGGATCATCAACATGGATTGCGAGAAGCACGCGGTTCATCCCCGCGCTCGCAAGCGTCTCCTCCGTCGGATCGGACTTGAGACAGGAGGTCTCTTCGTTTAGAGACTCGATCGCAACCACGCTTCAAGAGGTAATCCTATTACTTTTTTGTGGTTTAGACGAAACGATCCAAGAAGTGTTCTTGGATCATGTGGTTTCGTCGTATAAAATTTTTTAAATTCCGCTGCATCGAGCAACTAGTGCGACTAGTCGCTCTCCTCGTCGTATTCGATACGACGCTCACGCTTCCGTGATGCGCTTGAGGATCTAACCATATCCTTCAAGTGGTATCAGAGCCTTAGGTCGACGGTTTCGAATATGATTCACTAACCGAGGACGACTTGGGTTCGTTAAGGTCGCGAAAGTTTTTATCACATTTGATTTCGCAGATCTGTTTAGTGTAATTTTTCGGCCATGTTTAAATTGTTTAAACACGAAAATAGCACTTGGATTTTGTTCCCATTAAATAAGGAAACCATAGGATCTGAGTTTGCGTAAATCGGATTTCGTATGCTCTAGATATGATAGTTTTAATGAACATGTATTTACTGTTACGGGAACTGCGAATCTTACCATAATTAAAGAGTTAATTACTGTTTAGAGACGCCTCGAAATGTGTGCAAATCACATAGATTCTGTTGTAAATCAAATTAGCAAACTTTGGAAACTGACTTTGCTTAATTTGGATTTAAATTGATTGAGATATGCTAATTTTAGTAAGTAGGGGTCACTGCTGAAATTACTTTCCTAATCAAGAACCATGTGATTGTCAATTAGTGAAATTAATTGTTAATTTCATGAAATAATTATGGAAAATATTTGAGAAATATTGAAAGATGATTATTTCCTTGATTGACTTGGCCTCAACCTATTAATTGATTAGATTTGATCTAAATCATAATTGGAAACACAATCATCAAACTCCTTGCCTGAATAGGAATGAGAATTTGTCTAGCAAATTTCCTTATAATCAAAATTGTTTTGATTACTATATGGTATAATTTCGGTTGAAGAACCGATGATTATCTCAAGTACAAATTAATCAATTTTGCATTATCCTTTCCGAGACGGATATGGTGTCTAATCGGGGATCGCTGGGGTAGCGGGTTGCAACGTATGCGGTCCGTCCCACTCCCGCCGGTACTGGCCATGACAGCGGGTAGGGCCGGGATAATGTCCGAGGGATTAAGTTGTATTTTTCCTAATTATTAAAATACGAATTAATACGTACTTTGAGAATAATACCATATATATTCAAGCATAACAATCAAGTTTGATTGATTGAATTGGATTGATAATTAATTTAATATGATTGAATTGATTATGTCCAATTATACTCTAATATGATAGACTTAATAATTCCCTTGAAAGAATTAATTCTATGAATGTGATTCATAGTAATTAATTAAATTTGAATAAGAGGCGGAGGATCACATAAGTGACATCCATGGTCTCCCGTCAAGGCGAAGGGTTTCCGTCGCTAGGGATTGTATATGTATATAGGAGACACATGTACGAAGTGACAACTCCTATATACAAGCGCATCTGGATCGGACTCTTTGCTTCTCGAAAGAGTAAGGCCGTATGCGTAGTGACCCCAATATCGGATCCTCATATTATTGGGGCGATATTGGATTGCGCATAGCGAGTTCTATTCCTGTTGACGGTTGGTTCAATTAATGACGGGTCAACATCACCTTAGGGGTGGTGGGCCCGGGCATTAAAGACCGAATTGGGAAATGCAAGTTGGACTTGCAAGGCGGAATGTGTTCCCGCTTCTCTTTATTGGAGTTGCAGTTTCTCATATTATTGGGATGTAACAAAGATAAAAAGGAGATCCCAGATCTTGCTGAGATATAATGGTAAGTATATCTCTTACATTGAAAGCGATTAAGGGAATGAACTTTCAATGTCTTTGACAAGGCAAGACAACTTTGATATAAAAAATTCCTAAATCAAAGTAAAACATGCATATATATAAATATATACCCTTATGCAAATTTCTTATTTCAGATAATCCTTCATTAAACCCACTCAATGTTATACTCATTAATAACCAGTAAAATATCATGGATTGGACTCATGATCCAGATATTGTATTTGCAGTTGGACACATAACGTATGTAGTTGCAATATGCAGGTTTCCTTATAATAATGAGGAATGACAATTAAATAGATAATAGGACTTCAAACCTCGGGTTTGTATGTTTCTATAGTCTTGATATCATCAAATGTGCTTTGGAAGTGACATGTTGATGATAATCGCAATTGTCAAATTAATCCTTATAAAATCAATAAAGATATTCTGGCATATATATGTGCTCTTGACATTTAATCATGAATGACATGGTTCTCTCCATCATGTAGAATGGTAGCTCTATAAGAGATGATGTATTCGAATTGTTTGAGTACCTACCTGAACCTATGTTTTAAGAGTTTAGATGGATGTAGATGATGAGTGTCATCATTCTACTGTCTATACTCTAGTCATTCATGAAGCTTCATAATATTCATATTGTATGAATTGGGTGAAGCATGTATAAATGTTGAAATGCTCTTACATTAAATTCTTTTGAATTCAACATAAGAGATCCTTAGTCTTGAGTAACGGTTGCTTATAGATAAAGGGAGCGCAGTGGAAGCATGGGTTGGACCCAAGTAAGAAATATAGTCAAAAGGTTGACTGTA
Source organism: Ottelia alismoides (assembly GCA_037367405.1). NCBI lineage: Eukaryota > Viridiplantae > Streptophyta > Magnoliopsida > Alismatales > Hydrocharitaceae > Ottelia > Ottelia alismoides. The sequence goes on along the minus strand of JAZKJV010000469.1, from coordinate 2,571,177 downwards.
TTTCTGTAACTTCCATATGACATTCAAAGAGTTGAATGAATGCCAATACTGCAATAAGTTGATGTGTTGATAGTATGACTATCAATACTATCAAATCTATCTAGAATCCTTAGAGAAGGAATCAGATAGTGCATCAGATTAATCTACATATAATCATTGATATTGGCTTACTTATTTGATAAGATAAAGTCTAATAATTGTATCTCAATTTTCTAATGACACTTGCAATTGGTTGCATATGTATTAGAAATTTGATCTTAAGGTTTATTGGTCATCCATGTTGAAAGTGATGCAAGTGTTGCAACAATTTCCATGAGATCAATAGACTTCATTTTTCAGTGGGAGCCCTTACTCTTAGAGAATGTCTCTATGACCTAGATATTAGAATACACTCATTGTTTATTTCTAATTGTTGGATATAAACATGAATTCTGTAATAAATCTATCATAAAGAGTTATGATGGAGATATTTCAGATAACAATCTAAAATCTAGTGGACTCTATTAAATTAGAAAATTAATGAATGGTTCATTAAGTTTTTTAATACCGAGAATTAAAAAGGATCAATAGGAGGATAAAGATCATTTGATAATGATCTGACATCAAATTTTGGACATATGTCTGTTGATGAGATCAATGGACTAGTAAGACATGAAACTTTAGATTATCTAAAGATTCGAATCCCACATACTTGTGAATATTGTATTCAAAGTAAAATGTCCAATACACCCTTCATTGGGAAAGGTGTAAGATGTCAAGGTATTAAGGATCTCATACATATTGATGTATGCAGATCATCTATATCATAGTAAACATTCTGGATATGTGATATCTGTTAATGATTATGCTAAGGTATGATATATGCTTTTGGAAAGTATATGATCGATACCGACTCCCAATGATCGAATGAGAAACTTACTGATAAAAACCCTGAAGTAGACAGTGTAAAGTTGATCTAATACTTCGGGTTTAATCTGAGTCTTCCAGTATGCAGGATGTACAGGTATTAGGAATACCTGAGGGTGATGTGATCATAAACGATTGTATAACCATGACGCTTCCATTCCTAGGGAGTGATGAAACGGGTCTGGATTTTAGTGACTCCTCTCAATAGAGAAGTAATCTGATCTTAGTCCAAATGTTGGACATTGATCTGAATGTGATTCAGATTCAATGAGAAGATTAGATTTACGGTCTTGATTTAATCAAGCATCTATGGGAGGCCCGAGATCTGGATTTGAGATGTGATCTCAATATCCATGTCACTATACGTGGAACAATACAATCGCCCTGTCCTTATCTCCAAGTATTCGCAGAGAAAGCGCATTATCCTTGAAAGAGTTCATGGATAATTCTATTGTTGATATATGTATCCGAGCATTGAGAAAATGGATAATTAAATGTGATTTAATTATCATAAGTAATATGAATTTGATTCATATTATAAAGAGAGTTATCTGAGATAATTAAATGTGATTTAATTATCAAAGATGTAAATAATGTGAATGAGATTCATATTATTTGAGAACAAGAGAATAAAGATCCAAGATGATTAAATGTGATTTAGTTATCATGGATATGAATAATGTGGATAGCAATATCCATATTAGTCATATATATTATAAATGTGATTTATAATATATAAGAGAGAGATATTTGTAATTTACATTTGTTAATTAAATATTAATGTGAATAGGATTCACATTGGATATTGAATTGAAAATGTAATTTACATTTTGTTTTGGGTTGTGAATATGATTCACAAATTTTCAATGGCAAGATTACAATGTCTACAAAATAATTGTGAATTATTTTTTGTAGAATAATTTGCAACAAAAGTTGTTGCAAATAATGGAGATTACATAAAAGATAAAATAGCCACCTTCCTAATGGAGGAGGGTGGACGGCCACCACTCCCATTAGGAAAGGGAGGCCGTCCCCCTTCTCCACATGGAAGGAGGCTTTTCTCTCTTCCATTATCTCCATGTATTGATGATTTAATTTTGTGATTAAATTGTGTTGATTTATTAACATATATTTAATTTAAACTAAATTAATTGTTGTTGGTTTTACCAACACTATCTTAGCCATTAAAAGAAACACAATCAATGAGAGCCATTGGATTTGTGTTGTCCCATGGATTGATCCATGGATCCCAAAACCCTATAAAAGGAGAGGCACCCCATTGCTCTTCTTTACACAAGATGCTATTGTAGCACATCTCTCTCTCTCTTTCTCTCTAGACGTCAGCCCTCTTTCTCCCTCTCATGGTCGTCCACCATGGATGCCATGGAGAGGTTCTCCATCGTCGTTGCATCGTCGTTATGCTGCCCGATCGTCTGCTCGTGGATCTCCGTCTCCTTCGGTGCGCCTCGCTCGTGAAGAAGACGACGGATCTCGTGTGTCGAGATCATGAGATCCATCGCTTGGATCATCAACATGGATTGCGAGAAGCACGCGGTTCATCCCCGCGCTCGCAAGCGTCTCCTCCGTCGGATCGGACTTGAGACAGGAGGTCTCTTCGTTTAGAGACTCGATCGCAACCACGCTTCAAGAGGTAATCCTATTACTTGTTTGTGGTTTAGACGAAACGATCCAAGAAGTGTTCTTGGATCATGTGGTTTCGTCGTATAAAATTTTTTAAATTCCGCTGCATCGAGCAACTAGTGCGACTAGTCACTCCTCGTCGTATTCGATACGACGCTCACGCTTCCGTGATGCGCTTGAGGATCTAACCATATCCTTCACATACCACATGGTAGATAGGTTGTCATTGCTAATCATTACAGGACATGGGAGGTGCATTTGACATAGTCCATGTGCCTTCAGAATGTTTTATATGCTCCTGAGTCCTGACTTTCAGATGAATTTTCTTTCCATTAGTCAGATTACTAAGGATCTACATTGTCGTGCCAGTTTTGACCCTTCATCTCTTGTGTTTCAGGGCATACTTACGGGTAGGGTGATTGGATGTGGTCGTGAGCAGCGAGAGCTCTATAGACTGGTCCAAACTCATCATGTTGGGGTTTCTACTATACCTTCTGGAACAGTCTCACCATATTTGTGGCACCTTCATTTTGACCACATTCCTCTACAAAAGCTATGTCATGTTCTCCCTCAGATATTCACGAGATCCTCCTTCCAGTGTGAGGCATGCCAGCTTGGGAAGCATCACCGTTCCTCCTTTCCATCCCGTCAGAGTCAGGGCAGTTCTCAATTATTTGAGCTCCTTCATTTAGATATTTGGGGTTTGAGTTTTGTCTCTGATCACCAGGGATACTATTTTTATCTGGTCGTTCTCGATGATTTTTCTAGACTTTCCTTGGCCTTTTTATTGAAGAATAAGTTTGGGATCTGTTATCAAATCTTTTATTAATGAGAAGAATATTTTTCAGCCAATGTCAAATATCTTTGTTCTGATAATACCTTAGAATTATGCACCTTACAACTTTCTGACTTTCTTAGATCTCTTGGCATTGTTCACCAAACCTCATGTACTCATTATTCCCAGTAGAATGGTATTGCCGAGCGCAAACATCATCACTTACTTGATGTGACCAAAACCTTGTTGATACAGAGTCGTGCTCCTCATGCTTACCAGTGGATGCAGTCCTCACTGCATGCTATCTTATGAACCGTCTATGTTAGGAGAGAAGATTCCTTTCTCGATTGTGTTTCTGGAGAAGGATCTTTTCTCCCTTACACCTCGCTTGTTTCGTTCTGTTGCATTTGTTCATGATTTCTCTCCAGGTCATGACAAGCTCTCTCATAGATGTCAAGTGCGTTTTTGTCGGGTACTCTCGTACCTAGAAGGGGTACCGTTGCTTTGATCCGCTCAAGTGGAAATACTTTGTCAGAGCCGAAGTTACTTTCTTTGGGTCTATCATGTATATTTCTCCTACAGGTGACAGACTAGCCCCATCAAACTCTGATGCTGAGATCTACATTGCTCCACCTCCTATTGTCATACTACCACTCCCTCTACTCCTACTCTACAACCACCACCATGTACACCTACTCCTGCTTCTACATCTGCTCCTATGACTCCACCTCCTAATGTGACTTAGTTTTTGTCACGTGTGTTTACTCGTAGGTCTCACTCTGTCACCCCTGCTCACAGGTCTTGCCCATCATCTAGCATGCCTCAGGTTTGTAATGAGCGCATTGTTCAGACTGATGACACTACTGAGTTGTGTGTACAACAGGATTCCATACAGGATGAGAAAGTGCCCTCTCAAGATGGGACATTACAGGTTCGGGACTTGGCAGATGATCTTGATGTGCTGATTGCTCTGCAAAAGCAGAGACATGCTTGTGTTACTTATCCTCTTGCAGGCTTGCAGCCCAGGTTTCCTTGAGCAGACTGTTAGAGGATTTCAGGAGGTTTACCTTGTCACTATCAACTGTGTAGATACCACAGTCATATCAGGAGGCACTTCAAGATAGTCATCCCAGGTCAATACCTTGCCTCTCTACAGTTGTGTGGTACGTGGAGTCTTGTTTCATCTCAAGTTGACGTATTCGTTGTGGGGTGCAAGTGGGTGTTCACTGTGAAAGACTGTGCAGATGGCAGTGTGGATCACTATAAGGCGAGACTCATGGCACGTGGGTTCCCCCAGTCATATACGGTGGACTATCAGGATACTTTCTCTCTAGTTGCTAGACATTCTACTCCGCGTATTCTTCTTTGTGTTGTTGTGACACGAGATTGACCCCTTTACTGGCTTGATGTGAAGAATACCTTCCTCTTTGATGGTCTATGGGAGGAGGTCTGCATGCTGCAAGCACCCGGGTTTGCTGCTGAGGAGGAGTGTCTCTAGTTCCTAGACATTCTACTCTACGTATTCTTCTTTATGTTGCTGTGACACGAGATTGACCCCTTTACCAGCTTGATGTGAATAATACTTTCTTCTATGGTGATCTATAGGAGGATGTCTACATGCAACAACCACCTGAGTTTGCTACTGAGGGGGAGTGTCAGAAGGTTTGCGGGCTACACAAGGCTATCTATGGCCTTAAGCAGAGTCCAAGAGCATGGTTCTAGAAGCTCTCAGACTTGATAGAGCAACATGGGTTTGTGCGATCGACTGCTGATCATTCGTTGTTCGTGCATAGGACCCAAAGAGGTACTGTTGTCATTTTAGTTTATGTGGATGACATTATTGTTACAGGGGATGAGAAGTAGGGCATTCAGGTTGCCAATGACTTCTTAGGTCAGCAGTTTCTGACCAAGGACCTTGGTAGTTTACATTACTTTCTTGGACTGGAGTTTGCCAGAAACCAGTGCGGTCTTGTTTTGTGATGACCCATAGGAAGTATGCTATAATTCTTCTTTCAGAGACTAGCATGGCAGATTGCAGACCTGTCGCTACTCTTATGGATCCGAGCATGAAGTTCTATGATGATTGATGCAGCGTGACCCCAAATTATGGGGCCACATTTATTTAATTAGATAATTATCAATTTTATTTACGTTTTTTTGGTCTAATTGAATAATTGAGATCGCCTGTGATCTCAACGTTAAATTCGTAGATTTTAATTAGAATTGTTGGTCAATTAAATAATTAGAGTCCAATTAAGTTAGTTAGAGGTCAATTAGGATCAAATTAGTTGTAATTTGAGTTTATTTACTATTTTTGGTAAACCCTCTCTCCTATATAAAGAAAGGGTTGGTCATTGTTTTCAGACAGTCAATGATGAAATGAAAAGTTGAGATTTTATCTCGTATCTCCCTCTTATCTCTCTTCTCCCTCCACGCGATCTCCGCGGTTCTCTTCTCCAATCCCTCGTATTCCGACGAGTTTTCTCTTCTCAACCATTCTCTTCTTCTACCAAAACCCACCAAAAATTATATAGTTAATTTTTTAGCGACGCCGCGATTTTTGTTTTGCATCAATGATGATATAGAGGAGATCGACAAGAGGAGTATATAGAGCTTTTTGGCAACATAGAAGGCATATCGCGATATATCAGTAATATATCACCGATATATTAGTATCGAGAGGTAGGGGGTATCGGTATAATGATGCATATCTATTTACCAGGATATCAACTATATATGACCGATATATTGGCTCGCTGGTCAACAGGGATGAGTATACGGGGTATGTGGATAGTCAAATAGGTCGGAAGAAGAAAGTCAGAGGTAGACTTCCCCTCCCGTATACTTGACCTAGCATTGTCTAGTTTCATGCGTCGCTCTCTTCCCGGGAAAAAGCACACCATCAAAGGCCTGGTCATACCTAACTAAACATAAAGACTTCTCTCCTAGCCAGATGAGCCTCTGCCTTCGAGTCGGGTGGCTTCCAGCTACTACACTCGCACGGGTTTTGGCTTGATTTTCTAATCGCGATATATTTAAGGGGGCCCATATCAATAAAAAATGACTAGATTCAGTACAAAAATTATCGGATATCGACCGATATTGTCGAAATTTCGTCGATATCTATATATTGATGAACATTACCCTTGTAAGCTTGATTTCACTTCTTATTTTGCTACTGCTTGTATTAAAACAAATCATGTTTTATATATTTTGTTTCGGTTCTAGTAGGGTATGGTGCGACGGGGTGGGGGGGGGGTGCATACACTGGTTCTACAACTTGAGGGTGCCAAATCGGTTTTTATTCATATTCTTCCCCTTTCGAAAAATATTATTATGAATTATGTCTCTTTTTAAAAAATGATATTATGCTATTTATTTGTTTGGTTCCCAAAAATAGCTCAAACATTTTGTTTATACATAATATGTGCTGCAATATAAGTCTTGGATGAACTTCATTTCCAATATCTATAAGTCAACAATAAACATTAGCAGTGATATGCTCAATATGACAGATATGTGCAATATATCGATATACGTGATATAAATGTATATTTGTAAGTTATTTAGTGTTATAAGAACTTTGATGGACAACATTTCAAATATCCACAAGTTAACAATCAACAGTAACAACGATATGTTCGATATAACCGATATATGCAATATAAGGGTCATAGATGATCGAGATGTGTGATTAAAGAGTATATTTGTAAGTTATTTAGTGTTCTAAGAACTTAGACGAACTATATTTCCAATATCTATTAGTCAACAATTAATAATACTGGCGATATGTTCGATATGACCGATATGTGTGATATAAGGGTCATGGATGATCGATATGTGTGACCTAAGAGTATATTTTTAAGTTATTTAGTGTTCTAAGAATTTGGACGAACTCCATTTCCAATATCTATAAGTCAGGAATCGACATTAACATTGATATGTTCGAAATACCGTTATGCATGATATATGTGGTATAAATGGCCGATATATGTGATATATGTTTGTATTTGTAGGTTATTTGTTGTTTTAATATCTTAGATGATCTTAATTTCTGAAAAAACGGCAAAAATGTCATTTTTGAGCCATTTCTGACATTTCCACCTATATCGTTGATATATCAGCGATATATCTCGATATATCGTTTTCCGTGTGGACAGATACGATATCAATATCTATATCGATATGACCTTCTATGGTTGGCAAGCTCCTATATGTGACTATTATCAGGCCCGACATATCCTTTGCTGTAAGCAAATTGAGTCAGTTTATGGTGCAACCTAGATATGCACATATGGATGTGGTCCATATGATTCTGAGGTATTTGAAGACATCACCAGGTATGGGACTTCTTTTTAACATAGGTACATCTCTTTCAGTTACAACATGTATATGTAGATTATGCTGGATGTACAAAGGATAGGAAGTCTACTTCAGGCTTCGCTGTGTTTATTAGGAATTCACTTGTGCTGAGTCCGAATACAGGGCCATGTCACATGCTAGCACATAGATGATGTGGGTCAGATCTGTTCTTACTGACCTGACTATAGAGGTACCTCTTCCCATGCACCTCCATTTCGGCAACCAAGCTGCTCTTTTCATTGCAAACAACCCAGCCTTCCATGAGAGGAGGAAGAACATAGAGACGGACTGTCACTACACTTGTGACATGATACAGAAGGGTCTTATCGTCAATACACATGTCGGCTCTGGAGACCAGGCAACATATGTTCTTACTAAGACCCTAGCCACATGGCCTTATCAGAGTTGTTGTTCCAAGCCGAGCCTAATTGATATCTACACTCCAGCTTGAGGGGGAGTGCTGAGATATTAGTAATTTTCTTATTGTTTTCATATTTTCTTTTTCTTTTGTATTCATCATGTAATTTATTTCACAGGTTTCTCTCTTATATAAGAGAACCCTAAGGCCTCACAATAAGCGATTCATTCTTTCATTCTACAAGGAAGATGTCCTGGGTAACTAAGATCGGAATGAGGAGTTGTGGGGTAGGTAAAGTACCTCTCTTTCCAACCAGCATTGGAAGTGCAGTGACGACTTAGTGCTGCGAGAACAACATATTCCCTACATGATTGTATAGACGAAAATCAGAATGTTCTATCTCTCAGACTCCCAATCACGTCCTCCCGATCTCCTTCATTTGTCATGACAAATAACAAGATTGTTGTATCCCCCTAAGGCCTTTAAAGATCCAGCATGCGCCATCAAGATGGATGGAACCAACTATAAACTGCGGATAATGCAATTCATGAGTACCATAGAGAGAAACAATAAAGAATATATCCGGATGCAACCTGAATCAATTGACAAGACTAAGATGAATGCTTCGTGGAAGCAAGACTATGCATGGGCGCATGTTTGGCTCTCTGGTAGCCTTACAACCAGATAGCCAATGATATCCATAGATAGCCAATGATATTCTACTTCGGCCTATAACCAAGGTGATGTGGAACATTTTTTCTACCCATATTTTCAACCAAAGAATGAGACGAAGTTGCTCCTACTCCAGTTTGAAATCTTTACGATGAAGCATGATGGTTGCCCTCTCCATGCGTTGTCATATTCGAAATGCTCTACAGCTTCATGCATCTGAATGCGAATACTGCGTAACAGATGTCACACACAAATGCAACAATGGTAGGCATGTTTCTTGCGGCTCTTGATCCCCAGTATGTTGTTGCACGTAGCCAACTTCAAACTGACGCTTCTATACCTCCCATGGAGGATGCTTTCAACAGAATGAACAAGATCACAATGCCCACTGTTGCTACTACTCAAACCTCCTCTGCTATGGCCGCATCTTGTGGTAGAGGAGGTTCTACACAATTCAAAAGGCGTAGTAGTGCCCGCAATAAAGGTGTATCCTCTTACCCGCAATGCACATACTACAACCATATAGGACACTCTGAGGATATATGCTATCAAAAGCATGGATGCCCTGCATCTACTCGTACTGCTTAACCGTTTGAGCTAACTGCCACTCACGCTGATCAGAATTATGTTGACCTTGTCTTTGGTCTGAGGGAGATTATGGTTCCTTACATCGGTTCTACCGGTAATCATCCGACCTCATCTGACATTGCTACCTTGGTCAGTATGTCGGTACATATTATGCACTTACTAACTGTTAGAGTGCTGATATTTCTGAATGGATCGTGGACTCCAGAACATCTCATCGTCTCTACAGTGATAACTAACTTGTCACATCCTACAATATCATTCACTCTGGTCGATTTGTTGTCATTGTTGATAGGAGACACTCCTATTACATGACATGGAGATACTCGTTTGTCACCTTCTATGTGTCTGCAGAGTATGCTACATGCAATTGACTTTCCAATGAACAATGTTGTAGAAGTCGATATTCAGTGAGAGGGGTCATTGAATAGAGAATAATCAATATTCAGGTGACTATTCGAAATTATTCAGTTTTGTATTATCTAATTATTTTTAATATAAAAATAATTTTTAATGCATACATTCTTATATATTTATACATATATTGTCATCAATCAACAAGAATCCAATATAAAAGTATCCATTAACAACATACATATACAAAGCTTTGACATTTTTGGTAATATCATGACAAATGCTAACTCTTGAGAATTTAAAAAATAAAAAAATAAAAAATTTTCTAGCATTCAACTACCAGTCGAACGGATAATCGAACTGACTATTCGGACTAGAGGTTATTCAATCGGGGACCTCCACACCTCATAGTCGGGCCGAATAGTCGGCCTAGTCGACCGACTATTGCAACAATGCCAAAGAATATATTGTCTATCAGTCAGATTACCAAGGATACGAATTGTCATGCCATTTTGACCTTTCTCTTGTGCAGGGTTGTAAAAGTCGCCCGACTGGCCCGACTAGTAGGTCCGACTAGTCTAGCCAGTAGGGTGGCCGACCGAGTACCGATACACTAGTCGATCAATTTTCTGCTTGGATTCTTGTATGTTTTGCTTTTTTTATAAGCGAACTTATTATAATATGCTAAGTATTTTATTTAAATTCAATTACTTTTTTATTTTATTACGATAGTATAAAAATGTACAAAATCTATGTAAGTATATGTATAAAAATGGGTTATATATTTAAAATAATCATAAAATTCAAAGTCGATTAAAATCCGACTAAATCCGATTAGTCGTCCAACTGCCGATTAATCCTTAGTCAGTGACCCAACCGACCAAGTACCAACTACCGACTTTTGCAACCTTGCTCTTGTGTTTCGAGATATACTCACATGTAGAGTGGTTGGATATGACTGTGACCAAGCATGCCTTTACAAACTGATCTAGTCTCCTCTTGCTTGTAAATCTTCAATTCCTAATAGTTCAGTCTCTCTGTACATGTCGTACCTTTAGTTTGGACATCTTCTCTGTAGAAGTTGTGTTAAGGCCACCCTCAAATCTCATGTCGGTCTGGTTTTCAGTGTGAGGCTGGACAATTGGGAAGCATCATCACAACCATTTTTCCTATCGTCATTGTCATAGCAGTAATTCTTCATTTGAGTTGTTGTACTTTAACATTTAGGGTCGCAGTTAAGTTCGTGATCACCAAGGCATACATCTATCTTGTCACTATTGATGATTTTTCAATTTTTATTGGGTCTTTCTATTGAAAAATAGGTCTGAGGTTGGGCCTATTATTCAAACTTTTACCATTGTAATAGAGAACCTTTTGCTGCTATTTTTAAGTATGTTTACTTTGACAATGCCTTCGAATGTGTACTGGTATGCTATCTCAGTTCTTTAAGTCTTTGGGATTCTCCATCAAACTTCGTGTACCTACACTTCTCAGCGCGATGGTCTTGCTGAGTGTAAATACCATCATCTGTTAGAATCTTAGATGTTACCAGGACTATCCTGTACAGAGTCCTGGTAACCATGAATTTTAGATGTTACCATCATTTCCATCAGACTTTGTGTGCCTCACAGTTTGCTACCTCATCAACCGTATGCCTTCTTCCATGTTAGGGTAAAGGTTCCTTATTCGATTGTGTTTCTCGAAAAGGACCTCATCTCTCTAACACCTTGGGTTTCTTTTGTTGTGTGGGTCCATCACATGACTCCTAACCTTGATAAGGTCCCTCCAAGAGCTGCCAAATGCACTTTTGTTGGCTACTCCCGAACACAGAAAGGGTATTGGTGCTTGATAATGTTAGACAGAAGTACTATATTGATGTTGACATCACACCCTTAGAGTTTGTTATGTATTTTTCTCCTACATGTGATAAGATGGCATATGTTGTGTCTGATGAGGAGGTTTACATTCCAATCACACCTCCTTTGGTGCATGCTTTTCCCATGTTTTATGTTCGCAAACCTATCACTACTAGACCCCCTGTTCATGTGCCTTCCCTATCATCCAACGTGCCCCATGTAAATCTTGAATACTTAGTCCCACTGATGGCAATGCCGACGTTTCTTCACAACAAGAGACTTTATAGGGTGAGAGTGCAACTACTCAAGACATTGCTTTACATGAGGTGAATCATTTGAGGCAATGCTTTAAAAACTGAACCGAACCAGTCGGTTCAATTGGTTAAACCAAGAACCAGAAGAAAAACGATCCTACCACCTAGTTTTTTTTATCAAAAAATGAAAACCAGTCAAAGTCAATCAAAACCTAGTTGGACCGCACTCAACCGGGTGAACCAATTGAACCAAATCATCCATTTGACTATCTATTTTTTTACAAAAAATCATAATTATTAATAAGATACATTTTGTAGAAACTATTCATAATCTAGTTTCATTCTAACCTATTGTATGGCACTTGTTTATCTCTGTAACATCCGGGAATTCACGTAAACCCGAACTCGTCCGATTTTGGGTCTAATGAACCCAAAAACGTTGTCGGTCAATACTAAACAACCTAAAACGACCAATTAATCATGAATCAAAAGTCGTTCGGGTGAAATCGATCAAAAATCGATCACTTCGTAATGCGCGCCGCGAAAAAGCCGCGACGCAAATTCGGAAACCGCGAAATGAACCGAGACCATCATGAGATCCGATTCGACGATACAAGACCAACGGAATCGACCGTTCGGCAATCGGAGGTCGTTTGATATTTTTAAACTACAAAATTTAATCTTAAACAAAAACCGTATCCGAAAATTTCGGGTATTTAAAACCCGATCGGAAGTATATCAATATTATACTCATTTTGATCGTCGTTGAAAGATGATCAAATCGAGATATCGCGGGTCGAAATCCGACACCCGATGCGCGAATACGGTCAATTTTAAGTATGTTAATTAAAGAAAGAAAATGGGTTTAAAAAAATAAAATAAAAGTCTGTACTGTACAGACTACACGGTTTGTAAAAAAAAATATATATTCAGCAGAATTTCAGGCAGCCACATTTGGCTCCTACCTCTTACACTTGTCATCTAATTGAAACCCCACCTTCCTTATAAGTATCACCAAGACTCTTCCTCTCTTTCTCTATATTTCAGCCGTTGGGGAACCATTTTTTTTCTAACTTTTGGCTGGAACTTTTCCAACTACTGCAGCCCATTCCTTCTTCCTGTATGGTTCATCTTCTTCAATTTTCAGGAGAAATCTAAATAGGTATATTCCCTATCCCCTTTTTCCTCTAATTCAACGTGACTTCTTTCCTCTTCTTCCATTTTAATTACTCCTTATTTCTATCTCCAAAGAAGGAAAAGCCAACAACCCTCCATCATCTACTCTCCCTCCTTCCCAAATTGAAGAGATCTGCAGCTGGGCATCATAAATCCTGCTTCTGCCACAGCAACTTGTGCATGTTGTTCTCCAAAATTAGAGGAATAAAAAGGTACAAACCCTACCCCTTCTTTGCTGCCATACATGCACAATCACCCCCTTCATTCTTGCTTCAATATATGAAGTTTCTACACTTTTTGAACATTTATTGATCCTCTTTTATGGAGCAATATGTTGCTGGAAATTTGGGTTCTGCTCATAAAATAAAACTTGAAACTATAAATTTTAGATCTTATTTAGTTTAGCACTGCTTGCATGTCAATTTGATCCTATTAGGTACAATCTCTACTTCTTGTTGCCAGGCATGCACTCTACACACAAACTTAATTCCATAATTGATGTCCTTTATATTTCGAACATTGCTATCATACATACACTTTTAATTGCATTAATGATGAAATCGGAGGATCCATTTTGTTGATAGCTTCAACTGAACTGCTAGTTAAATCTTATTCTGGGAACCTCAATTGTTAAGAGAGGTGGTTTTGGGTAGATGAGTAGGATACAGATTTAAAAAGTTTCATATAACAAATATTAAATGGATAGTTACATTCATTTCTTTAAGAGGAATATGAGTTACTGTTATTATAATTTCATTAACTCTCCTCCAGCATGAGTTTAAATAGACTATCAAAAGCATATATATATATATAATAAAATTTAAACTACTTAAGGTTTAGTAACAATGTTTGGCCATACAGTTGATTGTAAATAAATATATGCTAAGTACCATAGTTATTGTTATAAATTATTCACAAACATGAGTTGAAATTCATGACAGACTAAAAAAAAATATATAATTATGGTTGTAGTTGTATGGATTATAAGGATGGTGTCACTAGTTGATGTGATTCATTGAAAAGTGATAGACACCTAAATCACTCGTGATTAATGATTTTAAATCCTACACCACACAACAGCAACTTTTAATCCATCACATTTTGCACATTGTTATATTATTTTCCAGAACCTGAAATGAATGGTTATTTGGACAACGTTGGATCTATGGACAGTAACAGGTCTTGAAAAATTTACCTTGGGCAATATAGTTGAGTTCTTATTATTTTGGTTATACATGTTAAAACAAAATGTTTGATATAAAACTGTATATAGGTAAATATTGCTGGAAAATCACTTCAAATTTTCATCCTTTTATCATATGGAAAGGAATCTGTATAACTACACCTAGAAGAGAGTCAAGTGATGGACTTGAAGTTCTAAATGATATAATATCAAGGAGTTATACTTAATAATTATAAGTATCCATAAGATTTTCTTAAGTGGGTATAAGCTTAAAGGGAAAATTATTTGAAAAAAAAAAGTTAGAAAGAAAGGCTAAGATCTTATGAATAACAATTTTCAATCAATTGATCCTTGAGTATAACTTACCTATATGCATAAAGATAAGTTGTGACAAGTACCAAGATCAGTGAAGTCAATCATAGAAGAAATTGGGAAAGTATTGAGCGGGTAAATAAGTGAGTTGATATTGAATCGGTGATAATAAATATTGCCGGTCAGGGTGACCCTAACATGTGAAAATCCGTCATCTGGAAATGTGTCACTGTTATCTCAGATAATATGTTATCAGAGTGAATTACAATTAATAGTGCCGATCATGGTGATCTTTACCATGATCGTGCGAGGGCGCGGTGACACTCACCTGGGCGGAGGAAAGGAAGCCCAGTTTGGGCAGCGGCCGCCAAGTGCGCGGGTCTAGGATCCCAGTCACTTTTCGGTTTTTACGCGAGCTCGCAGTGTTTTTACGCCTCGTTGGGATCCCGACTTTAGACCATTCCGCTGACCCTGTTTTAGGATACCCAGGCGGGGGATCCTTGGTTTTCAGTTTTACGTACGAGCTCGGTTGCCCGTTACCGGTCGGGCTGTTTTTCTAGAGTGACTTTTCCGGGAAGTCCCTCTCACCCGTCTCAGTGGCGTAGTTGGGGAGTAGACCTATCCCTCTATTGGACCGTCCTTCCAACTAGAGGGCGAGACGGAAGAGCCATTTGTAGGCTTCTTCACCGCTTGAGTTTACCTTCGCCAAACAGACTTGGCGATTCTACATCCAGATCATCCATATCTACATCTATATCTACATCTAAATCATCAAGAGTTGCATCTGAGAGAGTTAGAGTAAAGGTTTGGAGGAAATTATAATTAAAATTGAGTTGATTGGAGGTGACTTTAATCTGATTCGAAATCCCTATAAGTTAGTGGACGTGTTGGGAACTTAGTTAGGATGCATTACACAACACCGCATGCCTACGGAGGCCCCCCAACCCTAAGGTAGTTTAATACCTTAGAGTCATAGTGTGAGGCTACACACAGACCAAGACCACGGACTATCCACTAACTTAAAAGGAGTAAATAGAATTAAGGATCAAATCAGTCATCATTATATCAGTCCATCATCGGAAACCATGACATGATCTCAATGACAAGAAATTAGCAATTTCATGTGCCATCATGTTCTACGACATGATCTCCAAGACCCAGAATCATGATCTTTATCTACATCATCTGGAGTTATATCTGAAACAATTGAAATTAAGAATTGGATGCCTATCTATTGAACTTGGGAATCAAGTAATCTATAAATATTTCATATTCCATCTTTCACATCGACAAATCCACAGATTTGATATCTGGTTAATATAATAATAGAGATATATACTTATATGCATACTCCTATAATTATAATTTATCAACATTTGATTACAAAATAAATATGAAAAGTGTTTGGATAATGAGAGTTTATGAGAAATGCTTACAAGCCTGACTACCTTTTTACTCACGCAAGTAGATGTAAATAGTGCTTATTCCACCTTTCTACTTGCTCTCTTTTGCACATTAAATTACTTGTTAATTTTTTTAAATTACGGGTTTGTATTCACAATTGTGACTCCTTTTCTTCCCTGCACGCATGGCAGGAAAGGAGTCTGTTGTTCAGTAGCTATACAGGGTTCCAAGAGACAAGGTCTGTACCAGACGGTATGTTATTCTTTTTGTCTCAGTTTTTGTTCGGTTGTTAATGTTATATGCTTCTTTTCTCTTCAGTCAGATTTTGGGATATACTGTATGTACTTTCAGATATTGTACAGGTTGAAAATGAAATGAAAGTTAATGAAATAAATTCTTGGTGACATTTATCTTTATTATCTTGTGGTTGTGAATGTGAATGTCGAATGTCACTTGCAATTTTATTCATTGCGAAAAAAATTTTTTTCTCTGTTTTCCTATAATTTAGGCGATCTTTAGCGAATGAAATGCCGCGAAAATGTCGTAAACGGGTACCCAGATCCTGAGGGGTTCACAGTTTGGTATCAGAGCAGTGGTACCTCGATACGCACATTCGCAGTACTACTATTCCGATCGCATTAAGTTCTCGGATAGAGACAGTCTCCCGACGTATCGTGAGTCCGAGAAGGGAAATATGACATTCGAATTCAATTACCACATATGGCACCAATTTCATTAATTTTCATATTATATCCCAAGAAGAGAAAAAGCAGATAAGATAAGTTTCTGCAAGTGGCATTTTTATGACTAAAAATGGTTCTTATGTAGAGTCATGTCATCCCAACTAGACCAGGAGATGACTAACGAACTAGCACACATACTGACTACTCTTATCGACATTTCCATGTTCTATTTGATTCTGGTGCGACACATTCTTTTCTTGTTTCGAGGCTACTACCTTCTTTAGGTAGAGTTGCAGAGACTCTTTCTTCTCCATATCACATCCAAGGGCCAGATGGCCAGTTGTTTGTTATTTCACTGATAGTCAGGTACTTGCCCGTACTGATTGACAGTCACGAGATGATCGCAGATTGTCTACTTCTGCAGCTTGATGAGTTCGACTTGATTTTGGGCATGGATTGGTTATCCGCTTATCATGCACTTGTTGATTTCTTTAGGAAGACGATTGTCTTCAGGATTCCAGATCTACCCGAGTTTACTTTTGAGGGTATTATACATGACTCCACCATGGAGTACATTTCAGTGTTGCGAGCCCAACGACTTGTTGACCAGGGTTGCGATTCATATCTTGCATTTGTTCGGGAGGTATCTGATCAGGAGCCGATGACACAGGACATCCGAGTAGTATCAGAATACCCTGACGTGTTTCATGATGAACTACCAGGATTACCTCCTGAGAGAGAGAGATCGAGTTCGAGATCACATTGCTGCTAGATACACAGCCGATCTCTATGGCACCATATCGCATGGCACCAGCCGAGTTGAGGAAGCTGAAGGTACAGTTGCAGGAGTTACTTGATTTGGGATTCGTAAGACCGAGCACTTCACCTTGGGGTGCTCCGGTTCTATTTGTCAAAAAGAAAGATGGATCCATGAGACTATGCATCGATTACAGGCAGCTGAACAAGAGAACGGTGAAAAACCGTTATCCTTTGCCACGCATCGATGATTTGTTTGACCAGCTCCAGGGATCTTCGGTTTTCTCGAAAATCGATCTTCGCTCAGGATACCATCAGCTGAGGATTTGCGAGTCGGATATTCCGAAGACAACCTTCAGGACTCGCTATGGTTACTACGAGTTTGTGGTGATGCCGTTTGGGCTCACCAATGCACCTGCGGCTTTCATGGATATGATGAACCGTATCTTCCGTCCATACTTAGACAAGTTTGTAGTAGTATTCATTGATGATGTACTCATCTACTCACGGAATGAATGGGATCATGCGAATGATCTACGGATTGTTTTGGATACATTGCGGGAGCACAAGTTGTATGCCAAGCTGAGCAAGTATGAGTTCTGGCTATCCCAGGTCTCATTTCTCGGGCATATCATTTCTGGAACAGGCATCGCAGTTGATCATGCGAAGATAGATGCAGTTATGTCTTGGGAGCAACCCTAGACAGTTACTCAGATTCGGAGCTTTCTCGGACTAGCAGGGTATTACAGACGCTTCGTTAGCGGATTTTCACGCATCGTCCGTCCATTGACAAAATTGACGCAGAAGGGAGTTCCATTCATTTGGAACGATTCATGTGAGCAGGCCTTCCAGACACTGAAGGAGAGGTTGACTACAACACCTATTCTTGCTCTTCCCTCAGGCACTCAGGACTATGCAGTCTACACAGATGCATCTGGGGAAGGTCTGGGAGCAGTGTTGATGCAGAGAGGACAGGTGATTGCTTACGCATCACGGCAGTTGAGACCGCACGAGCGGAACTACCCCACACATGACTTGGAGTTGGCGGCAGTTGTCTTCGCCTTGAAGATCTGGCGCCACTATCTATATGGAGTGAATTTCGAGATCTTTACAGACCACAAGAGTCTGAAGTACATCTTTAATCAGAAGGAGCTGAACATGAGGCAACGCAGATGGCTCGAGCTGCTGAAGGATTATGATTGCACGATCTCTTACCATCCCGCTAAGGGAAACGTGGTGGCTGATGCAGTTAGCCGGAGAGCGCATGCTGATGGTACGACGAACTGGCTATATACATGGGATACGCTTGCCGCTTTGACCGATTGGCATCCTCAGGAGAGCGCGTCCATTTCTACCACCATACCTCCACGATACAGTAATCTTTGAGATCGTATCGTCGAAGGCCAGAAGACAGATCCCTGGATCCGAGATAAATACATGCGCGCCATTAAGGATGAGGTTGATGACTTTGTTGTGATGGAGTCTATTTTATGGAAGGCAGGACGGGTCGTTGTACCCAATGACGAGCAGCTTCGCAGAGATATTCTGGATAAGGCACACAGTTCACGATTATCTATCCATCCAGGCAGTACAAAGATGTATCATGATCTACGTTGACATTTCTGGTGGGATGGGATGAAGCGCGATATGGCACTACATGTTAGCAGATGCATGACCTGTCAGATGGTCAAGGCTGAGCACAGGAGACCACCAGGATTACTGCAGTCTCTCCCCATTCCCGAGTGGAAGTGGGAGAGCATTTCTATGGATTTCATCACAGGTCTGCCGAAGACACCAGGTGGCCATGATTCTATATGGGTCGTTGTTGATAGGTTGACCAAGTCAGCCCATTTCATACCTGTCCACATGACTTACACTCCATCCAGGTTGGCCAAGCTCTATGTGCAGGACATTATCAGGCTGCATGGTATACCACGAGAAGTGGTGTCTGACAGGGATTCGAGATTTACATCTCACTATTGGCATCAGTTCATGTCAGCACTACAGACAGAGCTGAAGATGAGTTCTGCTTATCATCAACAGATAGACGGGCAGAGTGAGCGCACCATTCAGACGCTTGAGGATCTAATTCGCGCATGCACTTTGGAGTGGAAAGGGTCCTGGAAGGACCATTTGCCCTTGGTGGAATTCACGTACAACAACAGCTATCACTCCAGTATTGGATGGCACCATTCGAAGCCCTATAAGGGCGGAGATGCCTCACACCTCTCAGTTGGCATGAGGTAGGTGATCATGCTTTATATTCCGTGGATCTCTTGGAGGAGACTGCGAGAGCTGTTGATCTTGTGAGACGGAGGCTTCTGACGGCACAGAGTCGTCAGAAGAGTTACGCAGACCGTCGGAGAAGAGATTTGGAATTTCAGGTATCCAATCTTTTTCTCTTCCTTAATTATAAAATTAACTTAACCTCATATTAATGACATTCCTATCAATTATAGGTTGGAGATTGGGTATTTTTGCGAGTATCTCCCATGAAGGGAGTGCAGAGATTCGGTGTTCGTGGCAAGTTGGCGCCGCGATATGTTGGACCTTTTGAGATTCTGGCTAGAGTGGGGAAAGTGGCATACCGAGTAACCCTTCCTCCACACCTTTCGGCTATTCATGATGTTTTCCACATATCCAATCTGAGAAAGTATGTCCACGACCCTCGACACATTATCAGTTACGAGAATCTCAATGTAGAGCCGGATCTGACTTATGAGGAGAAGCCAGCTCAGATACTTGACCGTGCTGTGAAGAAGCTTCGCAGCAAGGAGATTTCATTGGTCAAGGTTTTGTGGCGCCAACACGGCGTTGAAGAAGTAACGTGGGAAACTGAAGCCGACATGCGGGCACGATATCCGCAGCTATTCTGATGTAATCATCAAAACAAGCTTTTGTAATTAGATGCATTATAAATATATGGCTTGTTTTCTCTTTGAGGTTTTTATGAGTTCAAAACCCTTTGAGGTTTTTATGGACATATGAAATTTAAACAAGTCACCGAATAGCCTTAACTCGAGTCTCGAGGACGAGACTCCCTTTGAGGTTTTTATAATTGTAACATCCGGGAATTCACGTAAACCCGAACTCGTCCGATTTTGGGTCTAATGAACCCAAAAACGTTGTCGGTCAATACTAAACAACCTAAAACGACCAATTAATCATGAATCAAAAGTCGTTCGGGTGAAATCGATCAAAAATCGATCACTTCGTAATGCGCGCCGCGAAAAAGCCGCGACGCAAATTCGGAAACCGCGAAATGAACCGAGACCATCATGAGATCCGATTCGACGATACAAGACCAACGGAATCGACCGTTCGGCAATCGGAGGTCGTTTGATATTTTTAAACTACAAAAATTTAATCCTAAACAAAAACCGTATCCGAAAATTTCGGGTATTTAAAACCCGATCGGAAGTATATCAATATTATACTCATTTTGATCGTCGTTGAAAGATGATCAAATCGAGATATCGCGGGTCGAAATCCGACACCCGATGCGCGAATACGGTCAATTTTAAGTATGTTAATTAAAGAAAGAAAATGGGTTTAAAAAAATAAAATAAAAGTCTGTACTGTACAGACTACACGGTTTGTAAAAAAAAATATATATTCAGCAGAATTTCAGGCAGCCACATTTGGCTCCTACCTCTTACACTTGTCATCTAATTGAAACCCCACCTTCCTTATAAGTATCACCAAGACTCTTCCTCTCTTTCTCTATATTTCAGCCGTTGGGGAACCATTTTTTTTCTAACTTTTGGCTGGAACTTTTCCAACTACTGCAGCCCATTCCTTCTTCCTGTATGGTTCATCTTCTTCAATTTTCAGGAGAAATCTAAATAGGTATATTCCCTATCCCCTTTTTCCTCTAATTCAACGTGACTTCTTTCCTCTTCTTCCATTTTAATTACTCCTTATTTCTATCTCCAAAGAAGGAAAAGCCAACAACCCTCCATCATCTACTCTCCCTCCTTCCCAAATTGAAGAGATCTGCAGCTGGGCATCATAAATCCTGCTTCTTTCACAGCAACTTGTGCATGTTGTTCTCCAAAATTAGAGGAATAAAAAGGTACAAACCCTACCCCTTCTTTGCTGCCATACATGCACAATCACCCCCTTCATTCTTGCTTCAATATATGAAGTTTCTACACTTTTTGAACATTTATTGATCCTCTTTTATGGAGCAATATGTTGCTGGAAATTTGGGTTCTGCTCATAAAATAAAACTTGAAACTATAAATTTTAGATCTTATTTAGTTTAGCACTGCTTGCATGTCAATTTGATCCTATTAGGTACAATCTCTACTTCTTGTTGCCAGGCATGCACTCTACACACAAACTTAATTCCATAATTGATGTCCTTTATATTTCGAACATTGCTATCATACATACACTTTTAATTGCATTAATGATGAAATCGGAGGATCCATTTTGTTGATAGCTTCAACTGAACTGCTAGTTAAATCTTATTCTGGGAACCTCAATTGTTAAGAGAGGTGGTTTTGGGTAGATGAGTAGGATACAGATTTAAAAAGTTTCATATAACAAATATTAAATGGATAGTTACATTCATTTCTTTAAGAGGAATATGAGTTACTGTTATTATAATTTCATTAACTCTCCTCCAGCATGAGTTTAAATAGACTATCAAAAGCATATATATATATAATAAAATTTAAACTACTTAAGGTTTAGTAACAATGTTTGGCCATACAGTTGATTGTAAATAAATATATGCTAAGTACCATAGTTATTGTTATAAATTATTCACAAACATGAGTTGAAATTCATGACAGACTAAAAAAAAATATATAATTATGGTTGTAGTTGTATGGATTATAAGGATGGTGTCACTAGTTGATGTGATTCATTGAAAAGTGATAGACACCTAAATCACTCGTGATTAATGATTTTAAATCCTACACCACACAACAGCAACTTTTAATCCATCACATTTTGCACATTGTTATATTATTTTCCAGAACCTGAAATGAATGGTTATTTGGACAACGTTGGATCTATGGACAGTAACAGGTCTTGAAAAATTTACCTTGGGCAATATAGTTGAGTTCTTATTATTTTGGTTATACATGTTAAAACAAAATGTTTGATATAAAACTGTATATAGGTAAATATTGCTGGAAAATCACTTCAAATTTTCATCCTTTTATCATATGGAAAGGAATCTGTATAACCACACCTAGAAGAGAGTCAAGTGATGGACTTGAAGTTCTAAATGATATAATATCAAGGAGTTATACTTAATAATTATAAGTATCCATAAGATTTTCTTAAGTGGGTATAAGCTTAAAGGGAAAATTATTTGAAAAAAAAAAGTTAGAAAGAAAGGTTAAGATCTTATGAATAACAATTTTCAATCAATTGATCCTTGAGTATAACTTACCTATATGCATAAAGATAAGTTGTGACAAGTACCAAGATCAGTGAAGTCAATCATAGAAGAAATTGGGAAAGTATTGAGCGGGTAAATAAATGAGTTGATATTGAATCAGTGATAATAAATATTGCCGGTCAGGGTGGCCCTAACATGTGAAAATCCGTCATCTGGAAATGTGTCACTGTTATCTCAGATAATATGTTATCAGAGTGAATTACAATTAATAGTGCCGATCATGGTGATCTTTACCATGATCGTGCGAGGGCGCGGTGACACTCACCTGGGCGGAGGAAAGGAAGCCCAGTTTGGGCAGCGGCCGCCAAGTGCGCGGGTCTAGGATCCCAGTCACTTTTCGGTTTTTACGCGAGCTCGCAGTGTTTTTACGCCTCGTTGGGATCCCGACTTTAGACCATTCCGCTGACCCTGTTTTAGGATACCCAGGCGGGGGATCCTTGGTTTTCAGTTTTACGTACGAGCTCGGTTGCCCGTTACCGGTCGGGCTGTTTTTCTAGAGTGACTTTTCCGGGAAGTCCCTCTCACCCGTCTCAGTGGCGTAGTTGGGGAGTAGACCTATCCCTCTATTGGACCGTCCTTCCAACTAGAGGGCGAGACGGAAGAGCCATTTGTAGGCTTCTTCACCGCTTGAGTTTACCTTCGCCAAACAGACTTGGCGATTCTACATCCAGATCATCCATATCTACATCTATATCTACATCTAAATCATCAAGAGTTGCATCTGAGAGAGTTAGAGTAAAGGTTTGGAGGAAATTATAATTAAAATTGAGTTGATTGGAGGTGACTTTAATCTGATTCGAAATCCCTATAAGTTAGTGGACGTGTTGGGAACTTAGTTAGGATGCATTACACAACACCGCATGCCTACGGAGGCCCCCCAACCCTAAGGTAGTTTAATACCTTAGAGTCATAGTGTGAGGCTACACACAGACCAAGACCACGGACTATCCACTAACTTAAAAGGAGTAAATAGAATTAAGGATCAAATCAGTCATCATTATATCAGTCCATCATCGGAAACCATGACATGATCTCAATGACACGAAATTAGCAATTTCATGTGCCATCATGTTCTACGACATGATCTCCAAGACCCAGAATCATGATCTTTATCTACATCATCTGGAGTTATATCTGAAACAATTGAAATTAAGAATTGGATGCCTATCTATTGAACTTGGGAATCAAGTAATCTATAAATATTTCATATTCCATCTTTCACATCGACAAATCCACAGATTTGATATCTGGTTAATATAATAATAGAGATATATACTTATATGCATACTCCTATAATTATAATTTATCAACATTTGATTACAAAATAAATATGAAAAGTGTTTGGATAATGAGAGTTTATGAGAAATGCTTACAAGCCTGACTACCTTTTTACTCACGCAAGTAGATGTAAATAGTGCTTATTCCACCTTTCTACTTGCTCTCTTTTGCACATTAAATTACTTGTTAATTTTTTTAAATTACGGGTTTGTATTCACAATTGTGACTCCTTTTCTTCCCTGCACGCATGGCAGGAAAGGAGTCTGTTGTTCAGTAGCTATACAGGGTTCCAAGAGACAAGGTCTGTACCAGACGGTATGTTATTCTTTTTGTCTCAGTTTTTGTTCGGTTGTTAATGTTATATGCTTCTTTTCTCTTCAGTCAGATTTTGGGATATACTGTATGTACTTTCAGACATTGTACAGGTTGAAAATGAAATGAAAGTTAATGAAATAAATTCTTGGTGACATTTATCTTTATTATCTTGTGGTTGTGAATGTGAATGTCGAATGTCACTTGCAATTTTATTCATTGCGAAAAAAATTTTTTTCTCTGTTTTCCTATAATTTAGGCGATCTTTAGCGAATGAAATGCCGCGAAAATGTCGTAAACGGGTACCCAGATCCTGAGGGGTTCACAATCTCTTCTCCTTCGATGCGTACCAATGACTCTATATTATTTCCTACATTACGAGCATTGCATCTCTCTTACCACATTGTGCATGAGGTTGTTTTCCAATAGCAACAAACAATGGCTCCACGTAAAAAAGTTGTCGTAGTCATACTATTAGAAGTATTAAATTAACACTTGTCATCACTTGGAGTTTAAATAGTATTAAAATTGTTAATTTTGTACATCACAATTATGTATTTATATGAATTTGATAAAATATATTTACTGTACCCTTTCGAATTTTTCTAATAACTATTATACCATTCACTTTTTAGCAATTACGCTTGTGCCCCTATATTGTTAAAAAAATAATGGTCCTTATATTGGTATAATATAGGAGCACAAATGTATTAATAAAAGGCCATTATTATGAGTTTTGTAAAAATATAGGGGTACACATGTAATTGTGAAAAAAATAAGTGTATAAATTAAGTGCTTTTTAAAAAAACTTGGAAGACAGTTATTGAAAAAACTCAGTAAGCATAATTCGTTTTTATTGTATGAAATACAGGTCTAGTCCGGCTCGACCCGGTTGGACCATACAAACTAAACCAACGATACAACAATTCGGATTTTTTGATTGTCCCCTTGGTCCAACCATAAAATACCAAAATCGACACCTTCCTGGTTTAATGCATGGTTCGGTTTTTAAGACCTTGATTCGAGGATCTTGACCATCCCATTGCACCTCTCTCAGAGCATGTTTCACTAGGATGTTTATTAAAGGGCTTTAGGAAGTTTGTGATGGGATTATCATGGCCTCCAATTTTGTCAAATTTCGACCGAATTTCAATTTCGACAAGTAACTGAAATCGATATGAAACAACCGACAATTAATGTCTTGTAATTACTGATAATAGCGTTGGTCATTTGTGTAGTTTAATATGGGTGAAATCTCGATCGAATTTTCATTTTGAAAGGTCACTGGTATATTTGTCGAAATCGATATTCAAGGTCTTGGGGATTATTAGCCATCTAAGACTCAAAATCTCGCACACATATCATGAGGCTATGTAGGATTGGCGTCTTTCTATGGAGGAATAAATGGCTACACTCCAGTCACAAGGCACATGGAGCTTAATTACTGCCCCATCATCGGCATCTGTGGTTGGCTGCGAGTCTTTACAATGACGTATAGAGTGGATGGCAGCGTCGTCTGCTACAAGGTCATACTTGTGGCATGTGGATTTATTTAAATATATGTGGTAGACTTCATGACAATGTTTCTCCTGTAACACGTCACTCTGCTCTTGGGATCCTCTTTTTTGTTTTTGCGGTATGAAACTGGACATTCTCCCAACTTGATGTCAAGAATGCCTTTCTGTATGGAGATCTGCAGGAGGAAGTCTACATGCTATAACCACATGCGCTGCTGAGGGAGAGTGTCAGAGGATGCGCAGACTTCAGAGTCCCAGAGTATGGCTCCAGAAGCTATTGGATCTGATAGATCAACAAGGCTTCAAGAGATCGAATGTAGATCACTCGCTATTTGTACGTAGGACATCACAAGGTAGTCTTATTATTCTAGTTTATGTTGATGACATTATTATTACATTAGATGATTTATAATAGATAAGTAAGGCTAGGCGTTCCTTTGACAGTAATTTATTTCTAAGGACCTTGGAGAACTACGATATTTGTGATTAAATTTTCCAGGATTACGTGAGGTCTTATGATGACTCAGACGAAGTATGTTAAGGATCTCCTTCTAGAAACTGGGACGGTAGACTATAGGCTTGTCGGTTGCCACTATCTATGGATCCTAGCTTGAAGCTCTATGATGATGATATGGGTGAGGTGGACAAGAGGATATATACGGAGCTCGTTGGGAAGCTCCTATGCGATTATCGTCGGCTAGGTATCTTCTTTGCCGTGAGCAACGCTAGCCAGTTTATGAAGCAACCACGTCATGCTCGCATGGATGCAATCTCCATGATTACTCTGAAGTCTTCTCTAGGTACAAGGTTACTCTTCAGCAAAGGGAATATATCTTGCCATGACGACTTGTGCTGATATTGTCTTTGTATGATATCCTAAAAACATGAAGTCAACCTCTGGATTTGCAGTGTATTGAGAGCTCATTGGTCTCATGAAAAAGCAAGAAGCAAAATGTTGTTGCTAGGTCAAGTGTTGAATCTGAATACAGAGCCATGGTGCAAGGAAACACTAAGATGATGCAGGTCAGGTCTGTTCTGACTGATCTAGCTATTGATACACCTCTTCCCATACAACTATTATGTGGCAATCGGACTGCACTGTTTATTGCCAACAATCCTGCTTTCCATGAGTGGACCAAATAGATCAAGGTGGATTTTCCACTACACTAGAGACATGATACGGAAGGGCTTCATCTCTACTTCCCGGCGTTAGATCATGGGAGACTGCATACATATTCACTAAGGCTCTCTAGCCAGGGGGTTATTCTAGACGTGTTCTTCCAAGTTGAGCATGATCGATATCTATACTCTAGCTTGAGGGGGAGTGTTCTAAGAAATACTATTTATGTTATTTGTATTTCAATTTTATGTAATTTCTCCATTGTTTATTTGTGCTCTAGGGTTTTTCCTCTATATAATGGAGTCCTATAGCCACAAAATAAACAAGTCATTTTATTTCTTTCCGCAATGCACATTCATGTATTTATGAGTAAAGGACTTGCTATTTATACAACATGATATATAATTTTCTTTTTTCTAAAACAAAAAGATTTTCTGATCAGAGGTTAATTCTGTTTCATTTCAAGATCTTCTTTCTTATAGAAGAAAAAGATTTCCCGATTGGAAATTAATATTGGTGCACTTCAAAATACCCTAATTATGATTATCCTTGTTCAATTACTTCTGCTTGTTTCTTAACTGTCTTCAACCTTGTTAACTTTTTTTTTAAAACTACTTATCCAGTAAGCATACAATTCAAAATGATCAAGTTTTTAACTTATAATACTGAAAAGCTATGGAAATTGAGCTTTTTTACATGGCAAAACAGACAGCTTGGGTAGGGGGCTCAATCATTCATCACTGTCCATACTCTTAAGGAAGGTGGAGAAGAGGATAAATGTGCCTCGGAGGTTTCCTGGGATAGGGAGAATTGGGGTCCTGTTTTTGTTTTTTTCAAAGTGGGCCCTGTTTGTGTAGGGGTATGTAGGCTGATGGGGGGCGGGGGGGTACAAGCTTTGGGATTGAGGACGTCGAATGCAACCTTTTTATTGGAGTGATTGTTTTAACTGCTGGGAACGAAGAAGATTTCCTCTTCATGCTATAGGTTTAAGATGGATTTGTGATAGATAGTAAAATGTTGTTGAGTTCCTTCCTGTTAAGAGAGGGGTTAACACGGATAAGCCTTGGCGTGCCCCATTTGCTGTAGAGACTACAGGGAGTGGCATGTGGTTCTGCTTCTGATATTATGAGTTGTCTAGTTGAAGCATTCTAAAGATGTTTCCCACGGCAATGACCTCCAATATGGATGCTTGGGTGTCAATGGTTGATTGCTGGTCCGGAGACCCTGTGTGTTGTGGCAGGTGGGTCTCAGTTTTTGGCTTCAGCTATTGTACCTGCATTCCAGTTGCATTTTGAACCTTCTAGGTTTGATTGTAGGCGCAACCCGGTGTGGTGGAACTAGGTGGATGGGACCTTTTCTGTAGCTTGCTCGATGCCATCATGCAACTTCGATGATCCAATATTGTATTGTAATCATCTGTGGTTTGTGAATAACTATGAGTGCCTATAAAGGTCATGATTATGATGTGAGTGCTGAGGAATGAGTAGGTGGCCGGTGCATACATGAACGAATAGGTGCCTACAGTCGATGTGACATGCCCCCTTTGAGAATTTAGGATAGAGGACAGTGATCCTCTTTTCTTTCAATGCTCTATTTTTGGGGGGATGCGGCTAACTTGTGGTTGGCTACTTCCACTTGGATTGTTTTAAAATGTATTTTATGGAGGTCAAGCTATAAGTAAGAGGTCTGTTATATATAAGGTGGAGATGATAGCTATTGGGTGTGGGCTTCTTCCTATACCTATGAACTCTATTGGACCCGGATACGAGACATTGGGAGAATCTTTTTGGTTTTCCAATGTCAATAGGTTGATTGTTCTGCTCATGCATCTTCCAAAGGGAAAAAAGATTTTTGGGAGTTGTTTCATTTATCCGCAAAAAAGTACTTGGGTTCTCCCCATAAATAAAAGGAATCAAAAGTGTATCATGCCTGAATCTAAGAGGGGTTCGCGGTGGTGGAGGAACTGATTTGGGAAAAAAAGGGATTCTAGTTGTAAGATATCTAATAAAACCGTAGCTGGAATTAAGATTTCACTCAGAGAGGAAGATACCAAATATATGGAGTTGCGTTTTTTTATCTATTACGGATGATTTGATCCACAAGGACCATGAATGAGAATTGTTGGATATCTTTCTCCAAGGAAGAAGCGAAACATAATCAACTTGAATTTGGGGCAACTATTCGAAATCTTAGGAAAACATTTGATTTCTTATCTCATGTCTGCTTTTTGTGAAAAAGAGCAATGGAAGGGGTGTGTTTCCTCAAACAACATGGAGCCGAGACAACTATTCAATCAAATTATATTGTGCATGTTTCTCATCTCTTCTTGAGAAACAAATGGGGTATTTCTTTGCAAAATTGTGCTCAATTTCTTATGTGAAAATTCCTTCATGATCTCTTTGTTAGCTAGGGGAAGAATCAACATGAATTGGATTTTTTTAGGAACTTATCAAGAGAGAATTGGATTTGGTTAGACAATGTGTGGTTGGTAAACAAGGATCCATTTTTCAGCAATGTATAGAATGTATTGTCAAATATTCAAGATGATTCCACAAGATCTATTTTCGTTCAAGTAACGGATCCTAGCCAATTGAAAGGATCTTCTGATTAATCCATAGATCGTTTCCATTCCATTAGAAATGAGGATTTAAAATATCACTAATTGATCGGTCAAACAGAGATTCAACAACTAAAAGAAGGATATTCAACAATTAAAAGAAGGATCGGTCCTTAGGGACCCTTCCTTTCTTCAAATGGAACATATATAAATAAATCAGATCGATTCCTGAAATGTCCTTTTGGATCTTCCTCGATGTCTCGGCTATTCACGGAAGGTGAGAAGCAGATGAATAATCATCCGCTTCCGGAAGAAATCGAAGAATTTCTAATTGTAGCTATACTGGGTGACAAGGGATGTTTATGTCATGGGGACTAACTTTTAATGCTTTTTTTGTTAATTTATTGGGGTATTTCTTTGCTAACTTGTGCTCAATTTCATATGTGGCGATTCTGCCAAGATCTTTTCGTTGGCTGGGGAAGAATCAACACGAATTGGATTTTTATAGGAATGTATCAAGAGAGAATTGGATTTGATTAAGACAATGTGTGGTTGGTAAATAAGGATCAGTTTTTTAGCAAGGTACGGAATGTATCGTAAAATATTCAGTGAATCCACAAGACCCATTTTCATTTAACGGATTATATCCAATTGAAAAGAACTTCTATTTTGATTCCATTAGAAATGAGGATTTGGAATATCACATTGATCGATCAAATAGAGATTCAACAACTAAAAAGAAGGATCAATTCTTTGGGATCCTTCCTTTCTTCAAACGAAACAGAGAGAAATGAAATCAAATCGATTCCCGAAGTGCCTTTTTGGACCTTCCTCAATGTCTCGGCTATTCATGGAAAAGTGAGAAGCAGATGAATAATCATCCGCATCCGGAGGAAACCGAAGAATTTCTAGCCGGTGACAGGGGATGTTTATGTTATGGGGACTAACTTGTAATGCTTTCTATCTTTGTTAATTTTTTGGATGATTATCAATATCTGATCGATGTTTAAAGAAGAATAATGAGCATGGGAAACAGCGAAATGATCTCTACGTAAATTTATACGGGCAAATTCTCTGCTTATCGCGAGTCCTGCCAACTCAAGAGCTGTATTGAAGTCTCTCTGTTTCTCCCCCCTTCTGTTTGTAATCTTCTATTTCCCCCGTCTTTTATTGCTTTGCTCTTCATTAATTTCAGTCTTTATTTTAAGGGATTATTACGCGACAGACCCTATAATTTTTTCAAATTACCTCTACGACCTTTGAAACATCCTAATTCCTCCCACAACCCCGTAAACTTGCACCGTCTTACCCCACGAACCCTACCGTTAAACTGACAAATCTGGAGTTAACTTCCTTGGTAAAAACGAGTTAATCTAACCAATCCAAGATCGGACGGCTAGAATTAACCAAGAGAAGTCCTCCCTCCTCTAACATCTTCCACGGCCTGAGGGGAGGAGGTTGGCGGTGGGCGAAGTCGGGTTCCACCGGGGGCTGGAGGGGAGGAGGTTGTCGGGGCTGGAGGGGAGGAGGTTGTCGGGGTTGGAGAAGGGGGAGGGGCTTCAGTCGGCGACCGGAGGGGAGGGGGGGTCGAATCAGTAGGGGGAGGCGTCGGGGGTGGGGGGCTTCTTCTACCAGGCGAGGCGGCTCCGAGCGGGGGGCGGGGGGGCTCGCGTGGTCGGTGGGGACGGGGCTTCCAGCTAGGGCAGTGGCCAGGGAACAGGGCTCCGAGCACTCGCTGGGGAGGGGGGGTTGTATTCGAGATGGTGGAGGCGGTAGGCAGTGGCTCTGAGCGCGCACGCAGGGAGGGGAGGCTTCGCAAGGCCGGGGAACGGGGGGCTTTGAGCTCAGATCGGAGGGCGGGGGAGGGGCTTCGGGCGGGGAAGGGGTTTGGGGGTTCGTGCGGTCGGGGAAGGAGGGCTTCGGGCGGCGCAGCTGGAGCTTCGGGATGGCGGGAGGGGAGGAGGTTCGTGCGGCCGGGGAAGGAGGGCTTCGGGCGGTGCAGCTGGAGCTTCGGGATGGCGGGAGGGGAGGGGGTTCATGCGGCCGGGGAAGGAGGGCTTCGGGCGGCGCAGCTGGAGCTTCGGGATGGCGGGAGGGGAGGGGGTTCGTGCGGCCGGGGAAGGAGGGCTTCGGGCGGCGCAGCTGGAGCTTCGGGATGGGGGAGGTGGTGGCCGGGGGTGCTTCGAGCGGTGGGAGGGGAGCTCGAGAAGGGGAGGTCGCGGGCAGAGGAGGTGCTTCGGGCGGCGCGGCTGGAGCTTCGGGGCGACGCAGCGGGGGCCGGGGCTTCGAGGAGGACGGCGAGGAGGGCGAGGGCCGAGGGCGAGGGGTGGGAAACGGATACCAGGAGGAGGGAGAGGGAGAATGGCATTGAATGTAAATTTGACAAATAAAATGGGTATAATGTAAAACCCTATAACGGAATTCGGTTAGTTTTAACGGGTAAATAGATGGAGCTTAACCAGAGGGTCTGTAGGATAATGGTTAGCAAGTTTACGGGGTTGTGGGAGGAATTAGGATGTTTCACAGATCGTAGAGGTAATTTACAAAGATTATAGGGACTGCTGAATAAAAATCCCTTATTTTAAACATTTAACTTGTTCATTAGCTGCTTCTGTGGCGTAAGGTGCTTGCAGCCACATCCTTTTTGCCATCAGGCTTTCCTGGTTGGCTAGGAAGTGGAGGTGCTTCGAAAGTCCAATTTGTTTTAAATTCTTAATTTCGTGATTTTATAATGACGATATGGATGATGAAAATAACTTAAAAAAATGTATTCACGGGTATGTATGTGGTCAAAAATTAACTAAATTCTTGATCTCTTTCTATTCCATCTATTTATCTTCATCAACTGAAGAAATCCTCTTGAGCATATTAAAAAAAGCTGGTTGAATGCTTTTGAAAGGATGCCAGCTTTCCAAGGCTACTGAGGCCAATCGCAATAGCATGTAGCATTTGTTTTGAACTAGTAAATAAGTACCCTTCCTTTTTTCGGTTTGGTGTTTGCTGTCTAAGAATTGGGAGGTATATTATAAATAAATTCTGTACATTAATCATGTCAATGATGTTCATCGATACAGGTTTGAAATTTTTTTACCAGATAAGAAAACATTTTGTTCTCCAATATTTTTAATATTCTAGTTGTGAAATTTGTCGATTAGTTTTTTTATTAAATTCCTTTATTAGTATCTGGAAAGATGTAGCTACAATCTAATAAGACAGCAGCTTGTTGCGTTCTTCAAACCGTTAATGTGAAGTTCGTCTAAATCTTCCCATGTGTTCTTGCATTTTCAGTTTCTTTTGTCCTTCATGAATCTGATAACCGACAATTAGTTCCATTGTTTCCCTCCTTATTACTCTTTGAACGCTTCTTTTTTTTGAAAACTACTCTTTGAACGCTTCTTATCTGTTGTTTTCAGCTCGGATGGCGGTAGATTGAGCCTCAGTGCCATTCTTAAGAACTCAAGCACCTACAAGAAAGCAAAGATTTTGGCTTCTAAGAGACTTGATGAAGAGAAATCCGAGAGCCAACCTGCGGACATCGTACCGGAGACTCAACCCGAAGACATTGTGGCCAGTTGAAAAGACATGCCCTATTCTCACTGATTTGGAAGAACGTTAAGTGATTTATCTGTGCCACAGTTTTGAGTCTCTGTTTTGTGGCCAGCTGAAATCCGTGCTGCATATGGGGAAATTTTCAGTCGAAGCATTAGTCTCAATGGGAGCTTGGTCTTTTCTTCCTAGTATCTTTATACGCTCTTCCATCCCAACAGGGCTGACACACTGTAATTGGACTTTTGAATGGTCTGTGGGTGTGATCTTTAGCACCAGTTGTGGTGGTTAATATCATGGAAGGTTGTATCGGCGATATATCGCTGATATATCGGTTTCGACAGGGGAGGGGTTTCGATATTACCCAGTATCTCCTTCTACAGGGATATCGGCGATATATCGTCGATATATCGTCGATATATCGCCGTATCGGGTCATATCGGTCAAAAATATCTGGTTTCAGTAGAAAAAATCCCAGATATCGATCGATATCGTCGATATTTCGTCGATATCTCTATATATCAATGCTATTATTCATGGAATTGATTTACCACCTAGTATTAAAACACATATATTTAGCTACACCTATTATTAAAACACACAATGGTTTTTATATATTTTGTTTCTGGTCGGTGGCGCTGCCCCCGCACCCCCGCAGGGGGGGGGGGGCAACTTGGGTACATACAATGGTTCTTCAACTTGGCATATGTTTACAAGTTATTCATGTTGTAACACTTGAATGAAATCAATTTCCAATATTTTTAAGTCAATTCTTCAAAAACAAAATATCTATAAGTCAAGAATCAAACATTAATATCGATATGTTCAAAATGATGGATATATGCGATACAAGCTTCATAGATTGATCGTTATGTGTGATTAAAGAGTATATTTGTAAGCTATTTAGTAATCTAAGAATTTGCATGAATTCTATTTTCTATATATATATATATATATAGGGAAAAGGGAGTATGGAGATTTACTTAGTTTATTGAAAAGAATATGTGTTTCAAATTTTATGCAAAACAAACACTCCTAGCATGCCCATCTAGATATGGTCAATTTCAATAATTCTGAAATCGTTAAAATTGTCATAGCCATGATGGAGATGATAGAAATGTCGAATTTAATTGAAATTGGTATGATATCATGGTGATATATGGTGATTTAAATCCCCCTAGGTTTCATTTCAAAATTACAAAAAACAATGAAAAAAATGGTCGGGTGCAGCTAGTTAGCTACACACGTCGGTGCAGCTTCCCCAACCTCATAGATATAAATGTCAACAACTAACAGTATCAACGATATTGGTATGATCGATATGTGCAATATAAGGATCATAGTCTTCACAAATGATCTATAAACATTAACAGCGATATATTCGATATGATGACCTATATGTGCGATATATGGTCTATAAATGACCGATATGTGTGACATAAGTATGTATTTGTAGGTTATTTGTTTTTCTAATATCTTGGATGATCTTAATTCCTGAAAAATGCCCAAAAATGACTTTTTTGAGTCATTTTTGACATTTCCACCGATATCGTCGATATATCTTGATATATCCATTTCCGGGCGGACCGAAACGATATCGATATCGATACGGCCTTTCATGCTTAATATATAAGTTATTATTTTGTCATACAGTCAGTTTGAAGACGTGTGAGGAAAAGGGTATATGTGAAGTTTGATCCTTTATCTCTTGGATGGCAGGCACGTTGCTCGACCATTGGGCCATTCAAGTAGACTTGAACTAGGATGTGTTTTTGTTTCATATAAAAGCTTGCTAGGGGCATCCCTCCATCTGTGGTTTTGCAGTGGTTTGCAAAAAAAACTTGTTAGATGTTCGACAATGATGCCCGGATCTAGATCATGTGAAGCAGCAGCAGTCCTGTGATGTCTGAAGCTGTTGTGTTGGAATCCAATTTATCAAGGTAGGCATGGTACATACAATGTAGGTGATAGAAAACAGGATAAGTTGGAGTTTCTCCTATTGTTCCAGGGTTTTTCTTACTCAAGGGGTAGCTATCCTATTTATTCCACAACTTTTCGTGGAATTGCTGCTGTCATCCTTTTGAACAATTATTTCTATTTATCTCCAGTTCGCACTAACTATTCCATATTAACTACATTTTTTTCCCACACTATATATTTTACGTTCACATTGCTTATTTGGAAATGACGATTTTTTCCACGTATATATTTATGATTACAATTTATTCTGCACGCGCACACCACACACACCACACACCAAAGCAACCTTAGAGCCTAGAACCTCTGCAACAACCTGCCTTTCGGCTGAGTTGAGAGAGCTTCGTGATCTCTATCAGCACCACAAATAACCTAAATCAAAATCAGCAGCAAACTTTTCGAGGTCTTGGGTATCAAGTAGACAAGGATGCCATTGTTTTCTCCACTCTAACTTGTAATTGTGTATTGTAAAGGTTGAATGGATGGAATCTTTGATCGATAACGGACTCGACCCTCACACCACTTGCTACTACTAACTGAGGTTTCCCCCTCCATGTGTCATAACATGTCTTCACTGCACCTCTAGAAAATATGTGCTCTGTGGAAGGAGTAATACCTCTTGTCAGTGTGGTATCTCTATATATGTTTGATTTTCCTACTCAAGAGACCCCTCTTCTGATTCACTACCAATTGCAGTGGCCAACCAGGCCAATCTCCCTTGATCGGAGGAGTCAATTCCCTTCGGTAAGAGGATCAATTCTACCAAAAAGTACATTGAGAAATGGCTTGAGAAGATCAAAGAAAGGAGACTAAACGACTAAATCTCTAAAGAAAGGAGAATAATGATTCGTGCCATTAAAAAAAGGCAGTTTTTTTGTATAACCCTTTCACGGGTTATAATCTTGATTATAGTGTTTGATTTTTGAGTTGCCATCAACTCATTTTTTTTACCCTCACGTTAAGGCTCCACATTAAAAATCTCCTTACATCCATAGTTGATTATTGGGATTTTTGCCCCACGAACTCTAGAAATATTGTAAAATACCTTCTCGACTCTATAAACATTGTTATTTCCCCCATCACCCCATAAACTTGCTAACCCTTACCTTACAAAGATTGTGATTAACTATGATCCATTTACCTGTTAAATTTAACCAAATTCTATTAAAAAGAGGTGCATATTGCCACCTTTCTTTAACAAATTTACAAAAGATGACATTCATTTTCCTCCCTCGGCCTCCTTACATCCCCTCCCCTCCATCTTCATCAGCCATCTCTAGCACCACCACCCCTCCCTTGCGCCATCCGATTTCCAAACCCCTTCCCCATACATTGCTCGAAACTCTGATCAAGGTGCCCCATGACTCGTCCGCAACTCCGGTAGATTCAAGATCCTTCGAGATCAGCCCTCTGCCCCTCCAGACCTTGGTGTTGTATCTGTCCCTTCTCCATCCGCCCTCTATTATCACACTAAAGCATGCCCCCATCAATACCCCCATAGATGTTGCCTCCTCCTCCTCCTGCAAGTTCGACCTCCCTTCCGTGTGCGCCCTCATCTATGTTGTCGCCTCACACTTAGTCCTCCTCCTCTCCGACCCTCTCGCCTCTACCTTCGACTCTTCGCCGCTCACCACTGCCACCCTTCCATCTCTGAGCACTACATCCTCTCCTCCAGTCGCATCCTTGCCACCGAGCAACTCCTCCATATCCCTGCCCACCTCGATGAGCACGGTGCAACCGCGGTCCTCCCCAATCGCCTCCTTGCCTACTTCTCCTACTTCTACCTCGCCGCTGTCCGGAAGCTCCACGACGTCGACTGGTAGGTGGCGGTGCACTCCCTCCAAGCCGTGCTCGTCTTGTCACGTGAGATCTCCGACGCCCTTCATCCTACCGGACTCCAACGGGAACGGTTACGTAAACAACGCGTAGGAAGGTCCGATCCTATCTCCCCCAATGGGATGCAGGAGGAGGGCTTCATCCTACGAGAGTGAAGAAGGAAGGAGAGAGAGAGAGAAAGAGAGAGAGAGAGAGAGAGAGAGGAGGGGGAGAGAAGAAGGAAAGAGAGAGAATAGAAGAAAACATATAATTGGATTTGCTATGGTTTGATTAACTCAACTTGAACTCAAGCTTGTAACTCAAGAAGTTTCAAACTAACGGTATGATTTGTGGGGTAAGACGGAGTAAGTTTACCGTGTCGAGAGGGTATTAACTATGTTTAGAAGATCGTGAGGTAATTTACAATATTTTTAGATTTCGTAGGATAAAAATCCCTTGATTATTATGTTAATTTTTAAACATGATTGTAGTTATTTTAGATTAGACATATCAGCAGGCTCCGTTTATCAGCTTTTGTGTTTTTCCCTTGTATGTATGTATGTATGTATGTATATATATAGACATACATACACACACAGACACACATATGTAGGATATCTTTCAAATGAGACATGGTCCTTCCATCCCTAAGGAAGGTCAACGATTATGTGCATCCATAATTAATCAGACGGTTGTTATTAAAGGCATGTTAATATTATTATTATATTTATCAAAAACCTATTTTGATCATTATGCATTATCTAAATATAGTATGTAGCATCCCAAAATATCTCCTAATTAATCTCTCTCCTACACTTTCCAAAAATCACATACGCATACCTAAATTATATCATTAATCTCTCTCCTAATCCCACAAGAATGACGATGTCGCATGAGAGGAGGAGATGGTGGTGGGGCTCCGGAGGCTTGCATAGGGACACAGCTTCTCCAGGCGTGCGGTCTGCGACGGACGGAGGTCCTGGCGGAGCGGGCGGAGGTGGTTGGTGGCTTAGCGCGGGATGGGGAGCGACAGGGCTCCTACGCTCTTGGCGGTGCGGTGGTCGGCCAGAGGTGGACGAATGGGCGATGTAGATGGTTCTACGGAGGAGATCAGATGTTGCGTCGAGCGGAGGAGAGTTGCGCGAGCTCCAGGAAAGGCGGTGCTCCTTCATGCGGGGTGTATTAAGCCCAGTCCTGGATGAAGAACGATTCCCAGTTTGATACAATATTGATGTGTACTATATAATATTGACGCGTATTATACAATTCTGATATGTATTATACATATGTGTGTATTATATATTTTTGGTTTATATTTAATCATCAAATAAGTGTGAATCACTACCGTATTTTTACAGAAGCATACCAAATTTTTTCTACAAAAATCATACAATCGTTACAAAGAACCACACATTAATTGCTTATATGAATTGTATTCTACAAAGAACTATGTAAAATTTACAAATAACTGACGAATTTTTGAACGAACTACGGATAATACAAAAAACATACAATCGTTACAAAAAGAATCACATATTCTACAAAAAACCACATCAAGATACGAACATTGCCCCACGCAATGTCGCCCAGCACAAAACTGGACATTTTTTTAAATATGGTATTACGAAAAATACCAAAAATAAAATTAGCTAAATTTAGTACCTCAGAATATTAATTGTCATGCATAATTAATGCAAAAGTTGAAGACCAAAATACCATTTTGGGCAAACAAATTGATCACGCCGTTAGATTTGAATCTAACGACTATGATCGTTGGCCTTCCATAAGAATGGAAGGACTAAGTCCTATTTGAAAGGCTCCATATATATATATAGAGAGAGAGAGAGAGGTAAATGGGGCTGCTCCGTGGGAGTAGCCAACAGGCTGCTCCCCCCCCCATTTTCTCCTAAAATTTTTTTATTTTTTTGGAAAACAAAAATTTGTTTATTCATCACTATATCCCTCTAACATTCTATTAAATTCGTCAGAAACAGAGACTCCTAAGCCCTCCAGATGTTGTTTTTTTAACGGTCACGGGATTTTTTAAATCGACCATGTTTGGACCAAACATGGTAGATTTAAAAAATCCCGCGACCGTTAAAAAAACAACATCTGGAGGGCTTAGGAGTCTCTGTTTCTGACGAAATTTTAATAGAATGTTAGAGGGATATAGTGATGAATATATAAATTTTTATTTTCCAAAAAATAAAAAAATGGGCAAAAAACAGGGGTGGGAGTAGCCCCGTTGGCTACTCCCAGGGAGCATACTCCTTTTTTCCATATATATATATATATATATATATATGGGTTAAATGGGGCTGCCCCCTAGAAGTAGCCAACTTGGCTACTCCCACCCCTATTTTTTCCTCATTTTTTTATTTCTTTGGAAAATAAAAATTTGTAAATTCATCATTATATCCCTCTAACATTCTATTAAAATTTCGTCAGAAACAGAGACTCCTACGACCTCCATCCAAATAGGGTCGATTTAAAAAATCCTACGACCGTTAAAAAAATGACGTCTGGATGGAGGGCCTAGGAGTCTCTGTTTCTGACGAAATTTTAATAGAATGTTAGAGGGATATAATGATGAATATACAAGTTTTTATTTTCCAAAGAAATAAAAAAATGAGGGAAAAATATGGGTGGGAGTAGCCAAGTTGGCTACTCCCAGGGAGCAGCCTCATTTAACCTTATATATATATATATATATATATATGAGGAAAATGGGGCTGCCCCTAGGGGGAGCTAACTTAGCTCTCCCCACCCTATTTTCTTTAATTTTTTATTTTTTTTGAAAATTTTTCCGTGAATATTCATCACTATATCCCTATATTATGTCATTCAACTTTCGTGTGAAACAGAGACTCCTACGGCCTCCATCCACACAATCATTTTTTAATGGTCTCAGGATTTTTTAAATCGACCCCGTCTGGATGGAGGTCGTAGGAGTCTCTGTTTTGCATGAAATTTGAATGACAGAATAT
The DNA here is from genome assembly GCA_037367405.1 of Ottelia alismoides. Taxonomy (NCBI): domain Eukaryota; kingdom Viridiplantae; phylum Streptophyta; class Magnoliopsida; order Alismatales; family Hydrocharitaceae; genus Ottelia; species Ottelia alismoides. The sequence continues at coordinate 2,531,372 of JAZKJV010000469.1, read as the reverse complement.
AGGGATATAATAATGAATTTACATAATTTTTATTTTCAAAAAAAAATAAAAAAACACGCGAGAAATGGGGCGGGGGAGCAAAGTTAGCTCCCCCTAGGGGGCATACACAATTTACCCTATATATATAAGAGTGATCTTATGAGAGCCAAAACATGTGAGAGTATGAAAGTATTGATTATGGTCCACATGATTCAACCAGGAGAGAAAACATAATCATGTGGTCCAGAATCAATGCTCTCATGTTCTCACAAGTTTTGGCTCTCATAGGATCACTCATATATATATATATGTGTGTGTGTGTGTGTGTGTGTGTGTGTGTGTGTGTGTGTGTGTTTGTGTGTGTGTGTGTGTGTGTGTGTGTGTGTGTGTGTGTGTGTGTGTGTGTGTGTGTGTGTGTGTGTGTGTGTAGGGCTTATCCAGTGAGCACTGTGCCCATTTGAGTTTTGGTGAGCACCAAATGTAGGCTCTCCATGTATACTTCTATTTTAAAGATTTCCTATTTCGAAGGAGAACAATTTCGGAAGGGTATTAATACATTTGAGCCTCTTATATTTCCAATTATACCGAGTCCTTAAAAAAAGGAAGACGATTTTGGAAAGATATATTCAAATTATTAATTTCATACCGAAGAAATAGTCATTGTACATTTGATCAGTAATGTGCATAATGTACTCAAGTAATTATGTGTTGCGAGATCAATAATACTGAAACAATTGTAAGTATTTTGCATATGTAATATTACATTGTACAGAGATCGGTAATTCATTTCATTTTACTCAAGTAATACATATTCAGTTCTCAAGTAATTATTATTGTGAGATCAATAATTAAGTATGTAAATTACTAATATCCATACAATAAGTACTGATTACAAATGTCCATTTTACTGAAGTTATTTTGATTGTTACTAATGTTATAGTTACTTAATATTTTGAGTCTTACTAAAGCACCTCTTATTTACTTATATAACCTTTTTAATTACTTATAATGCATCGAGTGTTACTGATAGCAATACATAAGTTACTGGTTACGTGGTTTTTTATACTTATTCCATTATCTTCTTTTACCTACAATTTATTACATGTTACTGATGCTTCTATATATCTTACTTGTTTTATTCTTTGTTTTGAATTAGTATCGAATCACACCATCTTTACTTATGTAGCCTATTTATTTACTTGTAATACGTCAAGTGTTACTGAAAGCCACACATAAATTACTTAATTATTGTTATATGGTGAACATCCTAATTTCAACTGATGTCTTCTAGTCCATTTAGATGATGTTGCTTTGCTCTCGCTCCTCGGCATAACAACAGCTTCTTCAAGACACCAAATTATTGCATTATTCTGCAAGAAACAATAAGTTAATTGATCATTTAAAAAATTAAAATATTAAGAAATTGGAAAAGAATACACATTACTTATAAATTTTCAGTAACATTTCAGAAAGATACTTGCTTCAATACTATTTTATATCCGTTAATAGTAAGAATTGCGTACAGAAAAAATAACTCAGCAATATACTCGCTTCAATAAGAATCATTCAATGACAAGTAACTTGTAATGAATTGTTAGTAACGTTCGTTATATGACAAATAACTTGTAATGAATTGTATTTATAATAGTAATTCAATGTGAAGCATATGTAATTTGATGAGCTACTTAAGTAACTTACTGAATTGAGACCAGTAAGATAAACTTCGGAATTCATATGAGTAAGAATTCACTCTTTCGAAAGTAAGTAGATTCATTTTTGCGAACAAAATCAGTAACTTTTAATTCTATATCAGTAACTAATTGCAAAGTACAAGTAAATATTTAAGTTACTTATGTAACTTGTAGAATTTTTATTAGTGATAATGAATGTAATAACAATGACTCAGTATATCTTCAAAGTAACACATTAAAAGTCACAATTCTGTTAGTAATAGTAACATAAAATATCTTATATGTAAATTAAGTAAATATATCGGTAACTTAGTATATCTTCAAAGTAACACATTAAAAGTAACAATTGTGTTAGCATTAGTAACATAAAATATCTTATAAGTAAATTACTTAAATACCTTAGTAATTCAATATATTTTCAAAGTAACACATGAAAAATAACAACTGTATTTACTGTAACTTTTTATTATATGAAATCAAAATACCTTCGATAAAAAAACCAATTAGGACTACAAATCGTGTATCAAAATGAATAAAAGTCGATATTATGAATACAACTTTCTCATATTTCAATCACACTTCTCGAATAAATATTGCTTACGATAAAAAATATGCAATATTCCTAAACTAAATATTACTGAATTCATCATGTCACTCATTTTGATCCAAAAACAAACATTGCTAAAAATTAAAATATCATTAAAACAACGAAATTATGATAGAAATAAGCGATTAAATCATGAAATCGAGTCACATACCTCCGATCTTGCATTGGAATGAAACAAATGCCTTGCATTGGAATGAAACGATAGATTTAGCAATCATATACACGTGCCTTCCACTTTCCAGAAACGTAAAGCTATTTTTAGAAATGTTTTAATTTCCGATTTTGTTTTATTTCCATACGTAAATCAGTTTTTATTTTGTTGGGATTGAATCTTGTGGATGGACGGCTACAATTGGATGCTCATCCCAACTCAAATGAGCTTAAAGCTCACATGTCTCCTTTTGATTGATTTCTTTGAGAAAAAGAATCATAGCAATAAACACGCCTTTTATAACTTCGCAAGAAAATCCCAACCAAAAGGTCTGGCACGATGAAAAAAAGAGAAGAGTGCGCGAGACGAGAAACTTCAAACCATTTTTGAAAAAAATGCAGAAGATTGTGAACAGAGTCACATGTCTCCTTTGGAGATAGCAAAGGCTTCACATTCAGATCTTCTTACAGTGATCTCTGCCACTCTGACTACATTCCAAAAGGCCTCTTTAGCTTCGTGGGGACGGAGACAACGGCACATATTTTTTGGTATGTAAATTTTCTTTCTTTATATTTAAGTAATAAAATTTGTTTACAGAATAGACTAATCCAGCTCTAAAAATGGATGCTTCAGCAGTACATTACAGGGAATACAGAAACATATTTAAGGAGATTATGAAAGGTATCTGAGGGAGGTAAAATCCTAGATCCAACTTTAATTCACTAACATTCGAGTGCCAACCATTATGACAGAGGTCACCTTCTTAAAAGAAGTGGGGCAATCATTAGCCCGTCTAGGGTGGAGTATGGGCCTCGACCCGACTCAATCTGGAAAAACCCGATATGTGCCCAAGTTATTTTCCTCGGGCTTTAGGTCAGGTTGAAGCCCGCGTTTTTAATTAAATTGAGGACCCGAGCCCAGCCCAAGGCTCACAGGGGTTGGGCTCAAGTTCGGGTTGGGCTCAGCTTGCCCCACTTTAAAAAAGAGAGAAATATAGTACATGTGTATGAGAACTATAAAAATTAGGTATTAGACGATGCAATGATGTTAATCAAAATTATTATCATTATAAACATGTCTTACAGTTAGAGGGTCATATGTTTAGTTGGAGAATATGAAAAGATAACTCGAGTTTCCAATGCACGATGATGAAGAATACACAACCTACGTCTAACATGTGAAATGGGTACATAAGGATATTATATTTTTCCTATTCCTAGAATAACTGTGTATTCCATAATTACTTAAGTTGCGGAGGTGCATTAAGCTATACTAGATTTTTTGCAATGTTGTCAAAACAAAGACATCAACCATAATATCATCATGATTAGTTGGTTACTCTACTTCCAACAAAGTTTTTTACGAGATGTTTAAATTGTCGCAAGTCAAAGTTCTATTGGCATAACTATGAATCTGAGGCACAAAACTGCCGCACCAACATGTTTTTTGTGATTATGATGGTGGAAATATTTTTGATCTTGACATCTGATTTCAAAAAGAAGATCAGGCTTCGGATCTCACAAGTTGCAATTATTTAGGGAGTACCAAAAGGATTCACATGTTAGTAAAAAAGCGGTCTGAAACGCCCTTGATTTTAAAATTATAAAATATACAAAATCATTGGATCAACTCATACATGAGGCAATACTAGCACCCTATATCACGAAACATTCAACAACAAAACCCTAAACAACTGAGCTTGAGGGTCATCGAAGCAAAACCATCCTTCCAAGCACCTACATTCCTTGGCTAGTGCATGCATGACGGGCTGGATCGGGCTTCCACGGGCCACATCGAGTTCAAACTGGGCCTAGCCCACAATTGAAAAATTGACAAAATTAGGACCCAGGCCTGACCCACATGTACATCGGGTCCGAGATGGGCCCGGCCTTTTACGGGCCGAGTCAGGGTCAAGTTCTGACCAACCCGGTCCAAAGCTCCACCCTAAGCCCACATTCAATTCCTTTATCTCCAAATCACCCGTAGTAGCAATAGCAACACAATGACAATGGTGGGATTCACCAAAAACCGCAAACCTAATGCACTCCCAAATTTTCAACAAGGACAATAGAAGTGATTGGAGTAGCAGCAGGGCTTCGAAGACGGACCATAAAACACTAGATGAAAATGCGCAATTGAAGAAGACATGGTTCCGGCAGATATGCTAAGAGGAATAAACTCTCAGATGAACGGTTCCGATCGCTCCCATAGTTCCGCATTGCATGTTATTCATCTCTACAAGTTAGATATGCTAAGAAGGATCAACACTCAAGATGAACGGTTCCGATCGCTCCCACAGTTCTGCATTCATGTAATTTATCTCTACAAATTATATACCCTTAATTCATATTTTATACCACGTGGCAAATATTTTACATTAAGGTACCAGGTGTATTTACACGTACCCGTACATGTTTTTCCAATAACATTTAGCTTTTGCCGCTATATTCTTACAATGCTAAATTTACAACAACAAATAATATATTTTAAAGTTACGGGTGATTCTTCAGATCGCAATAAATGCCTTGATTCTTGCTATAGCAACAAATCATACAATAGTGAGGGTAAATTACAAAAAAAGCCTTACTATGCAACAATTCGGAGCCTCATTTTTCAAATGTAAGAAAGACAAATGTAAGAAGGAAGAGCTTAATCTTATTTGTTTGTTTCAGATACATGCCTTCGTAAACTTCCGTGTCTATTTTATTTGGACGTGTAATTTACCCTACAAAAATCCATGGATAATTTTCACTGTATAATGATCAAAAATTAAAGATTGATTTGGAACAAAATAATATTTGATGTCATATACTATTCAAATGATTTGTCCTTACATGCCAATATAATAATATTTTTATTGTGATACAATGCAAAGCTGGCTGGGAAAGGTTGGCAGTCTATCCATCACTTACGATGAGTATATATGCCACTCCAACGGGAAATTAGCAACTTGCATAGGAAAGATGGATGCTTTTCTTTGTATGGTTGGCAAGGGAAAGGGGACCATATGTATATATACGCGTTAAGCGGAAGGTGATACGTCTTATTCCATAGGGAGACCAATTTGGCTTATCCAACAGCTCTACCTTAGCTGTGACAGTGATGATGACTATATCATATATGTATGGCAATGCCAAAGGAAAGGCTATTGCATGGGACGGCCCTATCTGTCTACATTTATTTAGGACCAATTGAATATTAATCCACGTGGAAATTAGTTGGACCGTGGTGTATATAATATGCATGGTGGTTGGAACTTCCTACTCAAATTATTGCATTGTGCACCGATTCGAAGGGAAAGCCTTTTGCTGCTTTATTCTCAGGAGAGGAAAATAAATACAGGGAGACGGATTCCACACGTCACCTCCAAACTTTACAAGCAAAATTTTATTATATTATAAACTGGACTGGATATTATTAAATAGGAGTTTTAACTATATATATTTATATATATATATTTATTTAAATATCAGTTGTACCCTTACTTTTTTTACCATTATCACTTGTATCATTCTATTAATTTTAACGTTAGTGAAATAAATAAATCAAACCGTGATTTATACGTACTAGAACCCAATTTAGTAAAAATTTTTTATAGTTGTACCCCTACAATTTTCAAAAATTACACATATACGCTTCTTTTTTCCCTTTCCATTTTCATTTGGACCCTCGAGATAACGTCCGTTTGAGAAGCGAATGGATGGAAAGTAACCCGAAAGGCAAAATCTAAGAAGGGCATAACAATAAAAAACCCCTATCAATTAATATACTATTTATTAGGGAGCCAACCATAGCTTTTAATATCTTCACGCCCACGCACGTATGATAAAATGAGGCTGTTCCTGCGCCATTTTTCTGCATTTTTTTTGCAAAATATCACCATGTATATTCACCTACATCTCCCTCCAACAAAACATTCGAATTTTGTCAGAAATAGACTCATATGCCCTCCATCTAGAATATATAATTTTCACGGTCTAAATATTGTTGTAATCAGATGCACGCACTAACACACACATGATCTATTTTCGAGAAAAGAAAGCAGTTTTAAATTATTTAAGCATTAAAATACAAAGACATTCCGGAACCAAAATAAGATTTTAACCACATATAATTCAAGCAATCAACCATCCATCTGTAGGGTTAGATCACCAACTTGGTATGTGGGCACGGGTGAATGATCATATGGAAAACTGTTTTAATAATCACGGAAGTTGTCAGTTGGTTGATTTTTTTTCGGTTTTTTTTAAATCCACTGAAGCTAAAAAAAGGTATGTGCATAGCATCAGCACAACCATAGCAAAGAATTTGGAGACCATTCGTAGTCAGGTGGTTGAACAGTGTATCTTACATATCACTTGATTCAAATCTCACAAGTTCATAACTCAAGAATAACACTAATTTAAAAAAAAGCTTCAGTTGAGCTAATGATTGGTATGATGGGAGTCAAACCCCATGAACAAATCCCCATCTTTCTTAAAAGAAGAAAAGCTCATCATAAGATGATCAATCCATAATCCCACCACAAAAACCAATGCATTAAACTACACCTATCCCTATTGACAATTCCCAAGTAACCATAGCAACAACACATTCCCCCTTCCTTCCTTAACTTAAGATCACCCCAAAAATAATTGAAAAATAAATTCTACTCTACAATAGACAGAGATAGAGAAATAGAGAGAAGAGTGCAATCTAGAGAGGGAGATGGGCAATTCGACTCACAGAGCTACATGATCATGACTTCTTCTTCTTCCTGAAAACAACCTCCGTGTCGAGGCCAAAGCCGTCCACCTTCCTCACCCTCACCACCTCTGATCTTGGGAACAACTTCTCTAGTGCCTCCACACTGAAGAGGTCATTGGCCGAATACCGATCCCCTCTCCGCCGCAACGCAACATGGAGCACGCACACACCACCAGGCTTCAACGTTCTCTCCACCTCCGCCGCGAATTTCCCTGGGTAGAGTGCATGGTCGAACACGTTGGAGAATTCAAGGTCGAAGCTACCATCGCCAAACGGTTGCTTGTGGAAGTCCCCCTTCACCACAAGGGGCGGATTTGGCACGAGGTCCATGCCGATGGCATCGGACACGCCTATAGCACGTAAGGCGGCCACCTCCTGACCCATCCGTGCGCCAATGCAGAGCGCACGGGAGGAGTTCGTCAGGAGGCCCTCAGACTTCAAGTCCGAGAAGAATGCAGAGAACACACGCACCTGTACAGATACAACAATAGCTTTATATCTTTTTTCATAAAAAAATTAATAAAAATTGAAAAAAAAATAACGAAAAAACATTTTTTGTTACCAAATTGCATGTTGTTTCTAAACTTAAGTGGAAAATAAATGGAAAAAAAGAGAAAAAAACTCCTTTTTTTTCCCAAGGAACAACGCTTTAGAGTGAAATTTCGTATACAGATCCGTGAGGATACCTTGCGAGACCAATCGCGGGTGGTCCAGAGTTGGCGGAGGCGGGGGTTGAGGGTCTTGTTGAGCTGCTTCGATATGTACTGCTCGTACGAGGCGTACCCGGGACGGATGCGTATCCCCGACGGGAGCTCCGGCGGAGGAGGAGTTTGTTGATGGAGGAGAGAGGAGGAAGAGAGGAAGAGGACGGCGACGACGACGGCGGTGGGGAGGAGGAGGAGGAGAAAGAGGGCGACAGGGGAGGCCTTGAGGCTTCGCATTGGATCGGAATTCTAGGGTTAGGGTTTGGATTTAGGAAGAAGGGGTCGTGTTGCCTTCGTTTCTGCTCCCTCGCTCGCTCGCGCTCCTCTGTTCTGGTTTGTTCGTTGACAGCTTTGTTTTGGTTTTGAGTACGTGTTTGATGGGGAAGGAGGAGGAGAGCGGTGTGGTGTACCGGCGGGGAAGGGAGTGAACTTATTTGGTGTCACATAATGGTGGTTACTGGGTGTTAGTTGGCGGTGTGGTTGTTTTGCATTCAGGCCCCTGCATTTATTGTAAGTTATCCCTCGTAGATTTATTTCACAACAGCATCCCGATTGCAACGGAGAAGGAGCGCATGTGTGGTGATGATTTGAGACAGGGGTCCATATGTAAAGAGTTTAGCTTGAGGACGCTTTGTACAATTTGGATTTCTAGAAGTATACGGATGCAAAAGAACCCTATTTCGAGTTTTCTCCTTCTGCTGAATAAATAACACTATTAATGAGAGCGGGACGAACACATCGATGTGGTGAAGGGCTTCTCCACTTGGCATTGATGCCAGAAAGAAATATGGACTATTTATAATATCATAGAACAATATATTTATTTGTAGTAATTATATAATCATAGAACAATATAGAAATTATATAATCATAGGCGAGAGATTATTTGTAGATGATATTCCATTTTAGTCGTCGACTTGACAATCAAAAGGTGTCATAAAGCTCATTCTATTTCCATCTGAATCCATCGAATTATTGCACCCATATCTAAAATGCATTTGCCATCTTTGCGTGTTTCCGAGTTTTCATTGTTACAGTTATGCCCAAAAGTGTTTACAATAACACGTGCAATTAGGAGTGAATCATTCGAATTCGATCATTCGATAAATTTTTTTAAAAAAATTGATTTGAAGTAAAATGAATTGATTATGAATTTGATTTGTGGATTCGATTCTCAAATGAATCGAATTTAAATTAGAATGAATTTGTTCGATAATAATTTCATTCGATTCAGTACTTATATATACATATATGAGGAAAGAGATCCTACTCCATGAAGTAGGTAACCTTACCTGCTCCATGCTCATTTTTTGTCAATTTTTTTTATTTTTTGAAAAATTCTTCCGTAGATTTTCATAACTATATCCCTCTAATATGCCATTCAAATTTTGTCAGTATGCCCTCTATCCAGAACATGCCGATTACAACAAATCTAAGACCACTAAAATTATGTGTTCTAGAAGGAGGGCATATAAGTCTCTATTTCTGATAAAATTTGAATGACATATTAGAGGAATATAGTTATGAAAATTCATGAAGAATTTTTCAAAAAAAATAAAAAAATGACAAAAAATTAGCATAGAGTAGGTAAGGTTACCTACTCCATAGAATATGATCCCTTTCCTCTACATATAGATATATACACATATGCATAAACACACATATATTTGTATTTATATATTCATACGTAAACACATACAAACACATGTACATATACATACGTATGTGTATGCATGTATGTGTGTACATGTAATTATATCTGTTAATGATTAAATATATAGTATTAAAAAATAGAGTGGAAATATAGCCATAAAATCTACTAGAAAAGAACATGTGAGTTTCATTCCAATTCTGCACCTTACATTTATTTCCATGTTCCTACATTCTCTATCACACCTTTTTCCTTCTCATTTTCATTCTTTCTTAAAGATCCATCAATCATACAGTAGATGATAGTGCTCCCACCTCTTTCATGTAAATATGATAATCATGTTACATTGAGTTCCTCCTTCACATCTATCATGGTTTGTGGTATATCGTATTCCGTCTCCGTATTCTTGTTTTGTTGGTTATCCTCGCAATACAATCCATGGTGATGACTATCATTATTAATATGACATTAATAAATCACCTGAATAATTTACAAGTTTTTCCCATCATTATGTTGATTATTCCTATTTATATTGAGAAATCATGTGCGATTCATGACTTTTATTTTAAGATAATGCCGATTATCACGATGAATGAAATGATTTTATCGGGTTAAGTTATTTCTTGCTATTCTCCTTGCTTCAAATAACAAGCCCAATTTAGATAAATTTTGTATGGAGCTTTGTCTTATCTTCCTTCACCATACAATTATAAATTGTCATAAAGTCTAGTAGGAAAGAAGAGTTTTATCCCAATTCCTCACCTTACAATTATTTCTGTGTTCCCATGCTTCGTATCACGTATTTTCCCTTTCCATTTTCATTCTTGATCAAAGATTCGTCAATCATAATGTAAATGATGGTGCTTCTTTTTCTTGCATGTGAATATGATAGTCATGTTATGCTGAGTTTCTCCTTTTCATCTGTCATGATTTTTGGTATATCAAAGTACTCATCCTCTACCTTCTTATTTTGTTGGCTATCCTTGTAAGATAATCAATGGTGATGACTATGATTGTTAAGATGACAGTGATCGTCACCTTAATAAATTAGGCGTTCTTCTCACTATCATGTTAGTTGTTATATGTATATTAAAAAAACTTCAGTGATTCACAATGATAATCACGAGGTATGAAAGATTTTATTGGACTAATTTATTTGTTAGTATCCTCGTTGTTTCAAATAATAAGATTAGTTGGTCATTTTCTATAAGAAATTAGCTTTATCTTCCATTACTATAAAATGGTAAATATAATGTGTCCAGCTTTTTTCCTTAATGATATTCAATCCCTTTTAATAATTCTTATATGATTGTAATTTATCTATTTATTCATTTCGTTATAGCAAGAAGAGTAAAATTTTAGATTGTATTAGATTGTAAAAGACATACAATATTCGTAAAAATTAGAATATTCAATACATTATATATTTTCTGATTGGTATCTTCCTTGATTATATATCTTTACAACCTATCTTACTATTATGTATTTAAAGATAAATTTATAGAATACAACCTTTAGAATGATAATATTCTTTATATTGATAATTTATATAAGAATTAACTTTTTAAGTTTGAAATAAAATGAATCAAATTTGAATATTCGAAACTCAAAATGGATTGAATCTAAATTCTAGTTAGCATATTCATTTAAAATTCGATTCGAGTTTGTATTCAAAAACTCTAAAATGAACTGAATCTGAATCATGGTGGATTCGAAGATATTCAATTCGATTAACACATCTACTAGTATTGGGCCCGTGCTTTGCACGGGAATATGTATAAAATATCATAAAATGAAGATACAAATCAAAGTTGATACAACCATTCATACTTGTTTTATACGTATGTTGGTGTTTATTTAGAAATCGGTACATATGCGAGCATCGCTTTAGATCCATAAGTATCCGTATATATAATCATACAACAATTGTAGATGTATTTGTAATTGTTTGTAAAAAAGGTTTATATAATAATATAGTAATTGTAGTATGTAAATATAATTACAAATTTATTTACAGTTGTATGTAAGATGTATATATTATCTAGAGTAGTTGAATTCGAGAAATACTATCATGAATCAACTCATGGAGTTCATGAAGACCTAAAGTTAGACAACAATTCAATGTTAAAGAAATCACAGAATCTTGATAATGTATCACAATCCCCCAAATCTTCACAATTACATCAAAACCTTATAACTAATTGCATGATCGTGCACCGTAATGCTTAATGGAGGCATACATGTTAATTAGAGTGAGATTATATGAGTCTTGGTGTAGTTACCAATATTGTAGAGGTTATGGCTTAATTGAACATGATGTAGTTATCATTCATTTAATATTATTAGCATTCTTAATGGTTAATCATTAAATAAATAGCCTGAAAACTTACTTAAAATTATTCAATCAGATGCCAAATTCAGAGGGAATATCTCACACATGAAGTTAAGGTGAGAAGTTACTGGTTGATAATTTGATATTTCTAATCGAAAAAGTAATTAAACTTTATCAATAAGAGAGTATTTATGATGCTAATCCTTCTGTAAACCCATGTCACTAACATATTTCTTATAAGCAGTCACTTAAAATTTATGATCTTTTATTAAGCTTTTGCCTCGTATATCGACACACATCTTTCACCACGTGACGGTCATGCAGATGACAATTGAGACATGCATTCGGTGCTCCCTTAATTTAATATACCCATGTCACCATCAATCTTCTTATAATCAGCCATCACAGAATTTTGATCTTCAATGATGCTTGTGCCCTCTATATCAGCATGCATTCTCTTTCCATGTGAGGGACGACTCTTGTTATGGCCACCAACTCCTAACAATCCACTTCCCTTTTAGGCTTTCATATTCCACCAGATTCAACAGCTGAAGCAACTCCTCGGAATAAAAAACGACGCAATTGAGGTTTATTGTATTACTATATGCTACAAAATTGCACCTTGCAATGTAAGACAAAGACAGAATTCGACATGTGCAAGAGCGAATGAAAGAAAATTATGAAATTCCATCAAAAAAATATCAATACATTACAACTTCATGAGATTATTAAATGAGGAGTTAATTGGACAAAACTTCTTCAAAATACAAGTCCCATCCAGGTGCAAGGTATAATGAACTGTTAGAACTTTCAGCTCTGTTCAATGTAGAGTCGCAGCCTCAATTTGCATCTAGAGAGAGTATTATTGAAATTCCAACTCCTTATCTCTAGGAAACAACTTCTTTCATTATAGATGATTTTTTTCCATATAGTTTTTATTAATTATGATGCAAAAATAGGATTACAATGTCAACAATACAGTCCCTAGCATCCTAACCTAATCCGACGAAAGAAAAAGAGAGAGAACATACGAACTATGACAATATCAGTCCATGTACCTGTAGGTGGTCGAGATCAAAACTAATTGGATAGACTGCAGATAAATAAGTTGAAGAAAATAAATCTACCTCATTCTATTCATATTGGAAAATGGGATAGGACAAATACTCAATGATGTCAAGATAGATATTAGGAAAACGTACCTTCTAGAATTTGCTTGTCAAATTTTATCCAAAATGTGGCAAATCCCTCTTGAAGTGTTCATGCATACATGCCCTGTGATTGACACAACGGAGTTACCAAGAGAGACTGACGATACGAGTCTCGCCACAGAGAAAGGGACCCTTTGATCAAGCACACATGGGGGATGCTTCCATCTCGGTGAAAATGGAGAAGGCACTGCTGGCGGATCCTGAACTCGAGGAAGCAGGAGTTGCGGTCGAGGGCCTCGGAAAGGGCGGAGGAGGGGTGTGACTGGCAGGAGGAGGAGGAGAGAAGCCGACGCGACAGGTATTAGGGTTTCGGTAGCATGAAGGTGTCATCGATCGAGGGAAAGGAGGGAAGGTGCGGGTTAATTTTGTTAATTTCCCTGACAAGGAGAGGGTAAAGTTGGAAAGACGGGAGGGAGATAGAATTGGGAAGGGTAGAATGGGAATTTTCGTGGTAAAAATTAATAGGAGGCGGCCAACTCCCCTGCTTAATATATAGTATAGATGTGTAACCTTCCATTAGTAAACCATCTATAAGGAAAATCAAACCAAGGGTTATTCAAACCACTATATGGTTAGAAAAACTTCGAATTACAAGTGTACCCCCATATTATTGCATCTTTCAAACCTAAGGGTGGGAGGGAGTTGTACGCAGAGGGAGAAGGCTTAGGGTGGAGGATGTTGACAAGGAGAGGGGTTGGGTTGGAAGGGAATAGGGTAGAGGGGGCGAGCTTGGGGTGAAGTCATGAGCCAGGATGGAAGAGGTCGACAAGGATGGGGATGGGTGGAGGGGGCAAATTCGAAGCGGTATAGGTTAAGAGGAGGGGATCTAGAGATGGAGAGGGCCGAGGTGGAGGAGGTTGCAGTGGAGGTGGTGGGTGGCTTCGAGGCAGAAGGGCCTCTATGGGATTGGACATAGAAGAATCAATATGCATTTCTTCTTATATAACCAACCTTGTGTATACCAAAGAACACAATCATAATTACATTATTACATTTTTGACTCAACATGAGGACTCTTCGTGCTCTACAACAACAACAACAAAGTCTTTTCCCGCAATTAACTATGGCCAGTTACATGGATTCTTTGCCTCCATTAAGATCTATCTTGGCTCAATCACATGCTTATATCCAAAAACTATGATACCTTCATATAGTCTCATTCCAACACTTCTTGGATCGTCCTCGTCTTCTCTTAGCCAATTCAACATCTCAAAACTCGCATCTCCTAATATGTGTATCAACTGACCTCATTTGCAAATGGCCAAACCACCTTAAGTTGTTTTCTTGCATCTTATCCTCGATCGGAGCTACAAAAACTTTACTTCTGATTGTATCATTCCAAATCCAATCTTTACGTTTGTGTCCACACATCACCTTAGCATTTTCATTTCTACTAATGTCATTCTATACACATGTCTATAGTTCATAGGCCAACATTCAGATCTATAGAGCATAGCATGTCTTACGGCTAGAACTTTTCTTTGATTTTTAAAGAATTTTTCTTATCACAGAGAACATCAGAGTCTCCTCTCCACTTTAGCCATCCTACATTTATTCTATTAATAACTTCTACATCAAGTTCCCTATCATGTTGCAAAATAGATCCCATGTATCTAAAAGAATCTCTCTTCCAAATGTGATCGTGACCATTCTTCACCTCGATTTCTTCATTATTGCTTCCATCAAAAGTTCACTCATATATTTTGTCTTAGTCCTACTTATACAAAATCCTTTAGTCTCCAAAATGCATGTCTCCAGACCTCAAGCTTCTCATTTACTCCATTTCCAGTCTCATCAATCAACACAATATCATCAACAAATAACCTACATCAAGGTATCTCATCCGGAATGTGACTTGCCAACTCGTCCATAATCAAAGTAAAAAAGAAATAGACTTAAAGTTGAAACTTGATGTAAATCAACGTTGATATTAAAATCGTCAGTCTTCCCAGATTGGATCCTTACACAAGATAAAACCCCGTCATACATATCCTTTTATGAGGTTAATGTATAGGACATGTACTTGTTTATTCTCTAAAATTCTCCACAACATCTCACGTAGGATAGAATCATAAGCCTTCTCCAAGTCAATAAAAATCATATGGAAATTCTTCCATTTAGCTCTACAAATCTCCATTGTTCTCCGCAACAAATGGACGGCTTCAATAGCTGGGCGACCTGGCATGATCCAAATTGATTTTCTTTTACTTTGGAAATTTGCCTCAACCTTCTTTCGATCACACGTTCCCAAATTTTCATAGTGTGACTCATCAGCTTGATACCTCTGTCTACTAGCTAGATCACCCTAAGCGATGTATCTATTTCCTTCCCCAATGAAAAGCTCCTTTTGGCCTCCTCTACTTCCTTTCTTTGGCATAGCTTTAAAGCATGCTCTTTTAATTTTGAACTTCTCTTGCACTCCACCACTCCACTACCAAGCCTCCTTTTGACCTGGAGCTTCTCCCTTTGACTCCTCAAGCATCTCTTTGGCTACCCTTCAGATACAAGATATTATCGCCTCCCACATCTCGTTTGCATTTCCGCTACAATCCCCAGTTAAGTCTTCTAAAACTTTCTCCCTGAGCTCGATTTCTTCAGTGGAAGATTTCACCATCTAGAAGAGTTTTTGAGTGGCATTATCTAAAACTTTCTAAGGTTGTGGATGCTCCTTTAGTGCATATCACTTGGATAGAATCGACAACGGCCAGGAAAGTGTCATGCTCGAGGTAAAGCTTCAGTAACTGACTGTTGACGACAAACGGTTGTGCGTCAGGAGACAATTCTGATATCACAATGCTTCCGTTGTCACATACTCAGTGTCTCTAGTTTCTTCTTGTACAATAAAGGTTGTTCATGTCCGATCTAATACATAAATATGTAAGTCTTGTATGTTTGGTAATCATTAGGCCTTGTGCTTCGATGTGTACTGATGGAGCTCTATCAGAGTCTTCAAAATGCCACCTAATACTTCTAGATACCCTAGCCTCAACTTATTGCATGCTTCAACCATCAATCATCATGCAAGCCTTCTCTGAGTAGTCTCCTAGCTACTACTCCTTATAGCTTTGATGTAATACTCCGAACTTTGGATCTGCATGCATCTGCAATCAAGCATCCACTTAGACTTCTGATGATAGATTTTGGGAGTGTGGACAAACTATCCCCCGAACGAAGATTCTGTCGTTTGTAACTGAGTGTCCATTCTTCAAGCATCATCATATTCTTCCACTTGCGATGCATCCTTTAGGAGTAGGACACCTAGGGGACATCCCCTACATGTATAAAAGAGAGAGTGCAGCCTCTCTCTTGATAGGATGATTCATTCATCCAATTGCTTCATGAGAGCCTCCAAGTTGCCTTGAGAGTTGAGAAGAGCCTTGAGAATTTGAAACTCTCTTGTACACATCCACCCTCATCTCCTACGATACCCTACACGTCCACCAAGTTTCCTTCTTGTTCTCTGCATTGACGTAGGCCTTTGTGAGAGAAGAATTCCTTCTTCTCCATGCTTCTCAAACATGAAAATGGATTGATTGCGTGCAATAAAATCTGGAGCTTGATATCATCTAGATCTCATCCTTGCATGGCCAACTTCAAGAAGAAGTTGACATTCGAGTTCGTAGATTTCTATGTTAATCATCATCGTGTCTATGAGAGAAGCATCTGCAGATCGGACTTGACTGGGAGGTCTCTTCTCGTAGAGGCTCACATTAACCCTGATCTCTTCCTAATATTCATGTATGTGAAACTATTTTTGAAATTTATTCCCTACTCGTGAAGTATTAAACTTTCTTCGTTTACCTTCTTGTGAAGATCTTTGACGAAAAAATAGCAGAAGAGCTCAAAGGCTTGTGGTTCAGTTCGGTCTCGTTCCTTCTTCGTGCTCGAGGGTTCCACAAAAAAATCAAAGAATAATTTTTGCATTGCAACATTCTTTGTCTTTATTGCAATCATGAAATCAAAAAAATATCAAGAACTGTGGAAAATAATTGAAGCAAACTCGAATTTGAGAAAATCCTTTGAATGACTTGCTCTGATGCTACATTATAATATATTGATTTTTGACATGGTATAAAAGCCATCCAGTCTTCCAGTTCCTCATCACTAGCAAGACCTGCGAAGCATCGTCATCAACAACAACAAGTAATGTATGCACTAAGTCAGGGTTGTCCGAATTGTCGTGTATTTTATGCGTGAGTCTGTTTATCCAAGCTAAGCATTGCATGCTACAGCTTAAAGAGAAGTACTGTTAAGAAGATCTTACACTACTCTCATGTTCAGTCACGTATCGACTATTGATAGAAAATTGGTGCATTGATGGGGCTATATATAAAGCCACGTACCCATTGTCATCTTTGAAAAAGTGAATAACCTGCATGTTCATCCTACTCCTGAGAGAGATGGATTTTGCGTAAATAAAAGTTTTCTTTCTTGTTATGTGATTCCGCTATTTTTTGTTTCTTATTTTCACAACCTTCATGGATTAATAGTGCCTTGACCTATTCAAAGGATATAATAGGACATTTATGTAATACTAAATTTTTATAGGGACATCCATGCACAAAAATGGAAGTTTAAATACTGAACGCAGTTCGATTTTTCTCATATACTTTAGAAAACATGTAAAGCATGTAACTCTTAAAAATTTACATGAATGAAGCCTATACGTAAGCAAAACAGAAGTGAATATGTTGACTATTCTTAGAGACATCCATTTTATTTTACAAATAGAAAGCTGATTACCTCTAAAGCTCAACAACGACGTTAATCCTTTTTTTTACAGTGGATGGAAAACCACCTCAGAGCCCACACACACATAATTAAAATCTAATTGATTTTACATCATACTATATCTACCAGGAAGCACGTAACACCCTACAATGCTTAATCACATTCTCGGCGTAGAATCTTTGCCCCCAGCTAAAGATGAGTTAATTCCCATCACACCAAATGGATCATACTACTGTAAATGGAACGAGCTGTCATCATGTCCAACACTACAAACCGATCTCATATTCCTCCAGAAAGTTGCTCAATCTCGAATCTGTAGTCACGAAATATTGGTCCAGTCCCGCATCTCTGCAGAATACTGACACACAAAGAGCAAGTGGTCAGCGTCCTCCACCGTCGCACCGCACCGGTCGCAATACACATCCTCCACGCAACAACGACGTTAATCCTTTACGTAGTAGTGAATATTTGTAGGTTCATCCTTCTCAACATTTGACATTTAAAATTAATCTTAGTTTGATTCCTTCCTATATTTTAAGCACCTGATTTCCAAACAAGACTCAACCAACGAACTTATGTATATCTTAAATGTTTGCATCGATAACTGTAACGTCCCGGGCTTATGTCCTTGGTCCATTATCGAGGAAAACTGACCATGACAACTTATTGGGTTCGAGCCCAAATGGATCCGTTGACAACAACCCAAAATGTTTAAGCCCAAGTTGTCAAGTAGTATTCCCCACCACTTATAACCCACTCTCAGACTTTGTGAGTTTTAGATGTAGGACTATGTTTGGGGGTTGGAGTGTTACAACCTCCTCCACTTATATTCGCAACGTCCTCGTTGCGACATGGCCCATCACTTATCCCAGTGACAGTGGCGGCTGCACGCTCCCGGCTTAGGTCCTTCCGGGTAGCCCTTTCCACTATCAGAAGAAACCCGTTTTGATACCATTTGTAACATCTCGAACTTAGATCTCTAGTCCGTTATCGAAGAAAACTGACCCTGACAACTTGTTGCGTTCGGCCCCAAATGGATCCCTTGACAACCACCCAAAATGCTTAAGCCCAAGTTGTCAAGTAGTATTCATCACCACTTATAACTCACTATCACACTTTGCGAGTTTTAGATGTGGGACTATGTTTGGGGATTGGGGTGTTACAACAATTTGTAATAGTTAGAATTTTGAAAAGACTCCCGATATCATTGCAATATTACCATCTTTGCCATATTAATGATCCAATTGAAGGGATTTTAATAGATCATAATTATTCCTTCAATTTTCAGCTTTAAAATCCCCATCAACTTCCATTTCTTGGCATCCTTAGCCACCATCGTGAATCTGAGAGAGAGGAAGAGAGGGAGAGAGAGAGAGAGTTAAAGAGAGAGTATGAGAGAAGGCCTTACGTGGGATTCATCTTCGTTGTAGGAAACAGTGACGTCGAATCGTAGACGATAGAGAGTGCAGAGATGTGACTGAAAGGAACCACGCCGACCGCGACAGGGAGAGTTACGCGTTGGACCAAAGGTATGTGTCAGCTTAGGAGTATGTATCAACAAAAGTCTTATCTGAATTGTAATCTTTAAGTGTATGTACCAGATTAGGTTTTTACGTATGAACAGTGATCAATCTCAGATTGCGATCTATAATTGTATGTATCGATATTGAGATATCATATATGTAACAACCTGATTTTCGGACAAGATATCAAAAAAAGAGATGTCAATTCTTTATGTTAACATACACGTATATCGACTCGATTTAGATTATCAGATCGTAAAAATCTATGGTTTCGTTTCATAAGTGATATGTTGACTCGATTTGATTTGTGTTGGCATCACATCTTTGTCAAATAGGATGAATGAATTCATTTTTGAAATAAGACCTCAAAAATTTAGGCATCGAACCTTTAGATAGCATGTATAGTGCAAATCATTTCCTTGAAAGAGTCTATAACTATGTTTATTTGTAACATATGTTGTTTCCAAGCACTTTCTCAACTCGACAAATTGAGATCTACCAATAGGTCGTCCAATTGATTTATTTCCTATTTTTCAAAAGGAGAAAATATGGAAAATGAACATTGTATGTTATGACTCACACAAATGGAGTTATGGGCGATCATGTTCTAAGAAGGTTAACGTTATTGATGAATTGGATTTTATTATGTATGAACCATTAGTTGTTAAATCACATACTGTGGCAAAGTATTTAGAGTATCAGTACTAATAATTAGGTTATTTAGTAGATTATGTTGTGCCTTCTTAATTAGATACTTGTTATTAGAGATATAAGGCATACAGAAAATGGGTAACAATATCCGTCCGAATTAAGATCCACCGCTGATCAAAATATATTTTGTGTTGAATTAATTGTGACCTATGACCAATATTAGAGATGGTTCTGATTAAAGGGAAAATATGAGTGTGAGAAGATCCCTTCTAAGTTTCTTGCATTTACTGATTCACAAATCATCTGAACCAAACAAAAATGAGCTTTCTTGTGTAGATACGTAAAAGGCATATGAAGTTTTTTTTATAAAGTACTAAGTCCATACATTAAATATTATAACACACATTTGAGTATAATGTGAAAACCATGGTAAATATTAGGTCACTATCTCCAAACATATATGAGTAAGCCTTTTAACATAGCTCGACTCTCTAAATCAATTTATCGAGTGCCAAATAAATGTTAATAATATGACATGGTAGAATATTTAGGGAAGGATGGAATTCATGTTCATGTGGAATAAGCGTTAAGTTATTGTTGTACATGATGTAGAATATTGGATAAGTGCTTGATAAGAAAAATAAGATTTGTTAACCTTAAATAATATTTAAGGCACAAACTCATAAGGAGACACATGAACGACAATAAGGGGTCGAGTTATCTCAAGGGGCAACGCCGCAAGGGACGTATGGTTGCAAGGAACCACAGAGGCAAAAGCTAAGTCTTCTACAGTTGTTCCTACACTATCATGTTAACGCCGGAAGGGGAAATGTCACAAGGGACGTATGTTTGCAAGGAACCACGGAGGCAAAAGCTAAGTCCTCTACAGTTGTAGCTACACTGTCATGCCATGGACCGCAAGTACCAGCGGTTGAAAACGTATAACAAGATACATACATGAAAGTTATGCAAAAAAAATTATTTCATAAATGTAAACCATTAGGAGCATGCAAGAAAATAATTTAATAAAAGAGTAATCATCATATATTGTACAAGAATTGGTTTAAGAAAAGTAAACCATCAAAGTCATGGGGGCTATTATGCAAAGTGAATTATATGATCTAAGAAGTATGTAAATTGCTAGGTACTTTATAGAATATGCTTTACAAGTTGAAAGATATGGTTGTCATACGTACTTATGCAATTTACGTATTATACATGCATATCCATGTTTATGAAAGAAGCTAAATTATACATGCACTACAAAAAAAGGCGGGATTGGCGTGCACATAAAAGCTCGTTATGTGCACGCCTGGTGCACGCCATGTGCACGCCCGACGAGTGGGCGAGCACATGTGCTCGTGAAGGGCGTGCTCGCTTATCTGAGAGTCGCCACGGCTGGTGGGCGAGCACCATGGGACGCTATGTGCTCGCCCTCTCGATGGCGTGCACATATGTGCTCGCCGGTGTGATCGCCTTCTCTATAATTTGCGATTACACACGGAGCATCGGGCGAGCACATGTGCTCGCCCAAAGTGATTTCCATGAAAAAAATATACAGGTTCGACAGGGTTTTGACGCCCCGTCGAACCGGTATACCCTGCCAATAAACCACTGCAGGTATCTCCCTAAGGATATATATATTATAGCAGTTCGTAGAGTAAGATAACTAGCACTAAGAATTTAAAGGAACGCAATATACATGAATTCAGAAATAAACAATCTAATTTAATATCTAAATATTACAAACAAGTCAACGCCAACAAAGTTCATATAAATAAAAATATGTTCTAAAAGTTTTAAAAAATACAGGTCCAAACCACCAAAAATTTACTTCTTCTTTGATCTAAAAAATTTGGACACTAAACCCTGCTTTGATTTCTTTTTTTCTTTCTCCTTTTCTTTGAACCTCGCATACATGCGTGCCTCTTCTTCAGGGTCGTTCTCCTCCTCCTCTTCGTTATCAGATTCAATCTCTTCAGGTTGAGATGCACGCCCTTGCGACCTATATTATATATGGAAGATATTTATCTATTACATGCATTTTGCAGATATAGAAATTTAATTGTATTACTCATTCTATAAGAAGAATACTTACATGTACGCCGTGAACTCCTCTCGGAGCTTCGTCACCTGCTCCACCATCATCGCCATCTGCGACTCCATTGGAACTGTTGATTGGGACGGATGTGGTTGCGCGTACGACGGCTGAGAGTATGCAGAATAGGAGTGACGATGTTCCTCCACATAATATGGAGGAAGACCACCAAGCGTCTGCTTCCTATTCGCCACAACGTCCCTCTCCTCCAACACCTTATAAGTTTTTCAATTTTTAATATAAAAGTATATATTAGAAATGAATATAGTAAGATAATATTTATCCATATATACCTGCTTCCAGATCGTTTTATCAAATGGTGGTTGCTCTCCAGTTGGATCGACACCCCATTTTTCTGCAGATAGTGCCAGATAACGATCCTGAAATACAAAGTTTACAATATATATAATTAAGTTATAATATATCAATTAATTGTAAATAAATTGATAGACTTATCAACAATTGTCTCAGGAGTGGACCATTGCGACTCTCCTACTCTCCCACTCATGTGGGACCTCGACCACCACTCCTGAAAAGAGGGTTCCCTTTTCAACCTAGCAGCCTGAAAATTTTTTTAAGATCTATTAAAACATTGCATTATATTAAAGTAGATCTCCAAAAAATAATTTCGAATCGTAATACCATCTCCGCTCTAATCTGATTGTGTCTTTTAGAGCCACTGGTCGACTTGATCCTTTGTTTTTGGCGGTTTGTCTTTCCCGCCGTAGATCTTCTTCCAAACTCATCATCCGCAACGAATGCATCACAGAAATCGGTCCATCTGCAAGGATTACGTTATGATAATTGATTATTTTAAAAAGTGTAATATAAATTATTTGACAAGTATAATACCTATCCTCCGTACACCATGACGGCGGGAACCTCTTCATCTCCTCAAAATTCATCTCCTCGCATCCCTCTTCGCATGCGCGTCTCTCCTTGCCTTGAAAAATGTATCGCTCATTCTCTTTTCTGCCAAACGAATGAAGGCTCTACGATAAACCTCCTTCCCCAGACCAGTGCCAAGGTGAAACCTACTCTGAAAAATAATAACAATTTATAAGATACAAAAAACTTGATCAAAAAATTCTATATCACTTATAAGAAACATTTCTTACCAGAAACATGTCAAAAAGTCTCTCCTGCTCTGCAGCAGGGATGCGACACCACCTAAATTGCATGGAAGTCAAGTGTGTCTTTATTATATTGGTTATCTCCTTTGCCACCCTGTTGCTGTTCAAAAAATCCCTGCATTTACTAGAAAATTTAACTTCCATACAATTTATAAAAATTTGGAAAATATTTAAAGATAAAATCTAAAAATTTTTACCTCCCATCAGCCGTAACCTCCAACAAAGGGTTGGACGCCGACGTCTGTCCAACTACAGTGGGTAAAGGCACTGATGTGCTCGGCCGTCCAGAAGAAGGAGAGTCAGAACCCATCGATGTCCGGGCTGGTATGGGGACCTGGACTGGGAATCCTGTAGGGGTTGCTGAGGTAGATGGCTCTCCATAGCCTCCTACGTAAAAGGGTGGCGGAGGACAACCAAGAGACTCGTAGTAAGCTATCACCCGGCGAACCTCGTCAGACTGTGAATCAGGAGCAACATACGGGGTGGGCTGCCTACTGGAGGAAGGTGTGTCTGAGGAAGAAGGACGATTGGATCTATGTGATCCATGCGACCCGCCACGTCCAAAACCTGCCATGACTGTAATAATGATGCATTACATAGTTATTATTTAAGATTTTAGTTAATTCAATTATAATTGTATAATAAAACTTACAACTAATCTTCATCACTTATTTCGGTGGGATTAAATGATATTTCTTCATTTTCTGAGTTTTCTGAGAAATCATTTTTGGAGTCAGTATCATCTTGTAAGTCAACACACAAAACTTCATTATCAGCCAATCGAATCGATTCGATAACTGGGACTTCTTCTGTTAAGTCTATTCTTTCATTTGTCGGTGTAAATGCTTCATCTATGTCATCTTCCTGATTACTGGAATCATTGGAGATATAACTTCGAGAATTTATCTTCACAACAGTTACTGTTTCAATGCCCTTTCTCTTCTTTGATATTTGTGGGAGATAACATACTTGATCCGCTTGAGATGCTAAGACGAATGGTTCAAATCTGCGTATAAATTTCCTTTGTACCACGTCGACAATGTTATTTCTTTTATCAAGTACTACACCTCCATTGGGTTCATACCAATCACACAAGAAAAGAACTACTTTATTCAAGCCTGGTATACTATATTCCACTTCTATAATCTCCTTTAAAATTCCGTAATAATTCAGATGATCTTCCTCATAACAAGATCCGCGAACCATCACTCCATTATTTTGAGTTGTCAAATATTTACCGGAATTTAAGGTATGAAATCGATACCCATTACTATAACATGAGTTGTACGATCGAACCTTATGAACAAGTCCTTCTCCAAAATATTTTAGAATATGAGAATAGAAATCACCACCGTCCAACTGTTTTGATCGGTCTTTAAACCATGCTGGAATTTTATTTCTATAAGTGCTCAAAACTTCATCATCTGAATACATAGGATTTTCCTCCATAATTTTCTGTCTAAATTCCCTACAATTTATAAGAGAAAAATATTCATTACTTGTATTGAATATATACATAAAGCAATTCAAATACTTACTGAACATATGGTGTTATTTACTCGCAATTGTCTAATACGTACAACTCTGCAGCATCCTTCTCTTATTTCGATAAGAAACGTTCATTTGCTTTGCCTATTAGTTGAGTCGATGGCCGAAAGATACTGATACAAGGTTCTTCATCGGAAGAAATTGTCTCATTCCTCCTGCATCTATTGTGGATAGTCTCCACATCTTCTGGAAGATATCTTGCGCAGAATGTTGCGACTTCCTCATATATATATATTGTGAACTTATAGAGTAATCTCTACTTCTTCCATGGAGGATTATACGGCGTTGTCATTACTGGCCAACAAGAGTAATCTCTACTTCTTCCATGAGGATTAAACCCATCTGTACATAAACCTATAACGCAATTCCTCTTTTCATCATTAAATGTAGGAAAAGCTGACATCAATTCTTTCCAACAATCAGATTCGGATGGATGATCCATATATTCATCGACTTTATGTTCCGCGTGCCATGTCATGTATTTCGCAGTTTCTTTACAATAATATAGTCGTTTCAATCTCGGAGTCAGCGGGAAATAACGTAGAATCTTTCTCGATATTTTTTTTCCACTCTTACTAGTTGTCTGATATCTTGGCTCATTACATTCAGGACACCGTTG
The DNA here is from genome assembly GCA_037367405.1 of Ottelia alismoides. NCBI lineage: Eukaryota > Viridiplantae > Streptophyta > Magnoliopsida > Alismatales > Hydrocharitaceae > Ottelia > Ottelia alismoides. Next base: position 2,505,997 of record JAZKJV010000469.1, on the reverse strand, counting down.
TAAATGTTGATGTTCACCGTAATATAGAATATGGTGATTTATGCATGAGTCTACTTTAATTTCTGCTAAACCCATCTTCCACATCATCTTTTTTATTTTGTAATAATTATCAGGTAATTCTGCATCTTCTGGTAACATCTTCTTAATAATCCTCAGCATTGCATCAAAATTACGATCGGTCATATTATATTCCATCTTCATCGATAGAAGATCCGAGACCGCAGAAACTTTTGAATATGTCTTGCAACCCAACCACAATGGCTCTTCTGCTTTTTTCAACAGCTCGTAAAATTCTGCAGACTCTCCATATGGTTCCTCATCATCTAACAAAGTATCATTAAATTCTGGACCCGCAACATCCATAACCATATCTGCAAAGGGATTAATATTGTCAGCTTCTTCCACATCATTCATTCTGTCCTCGAAATTCTCACCATGCCTCCACCAAATCTGATATCCTTCCATGAAACCCATTCTATAAAGATGTAACTGAGTTTCATCTTTTGATCTCTTCTTCATTAGACGACATTTCTTACACGGACACAAGATAATTCCATCTGAATCCACAATACGGGAACCTTGTGCGTAAGCAAATTGTATGAATTCCTGAACACCTCTTTGAAAAGCATCTGCTATACGCCCATCTACTACACGGTTGTACATCCATTCTCTATTGGTCATATTTATGAACCTAAATTAAATAATCTAAAATATCAAATCTAGGAAATTGAGGATATCTAAACGTATCACATTATTGAGATAAAAGATGAGAAGAGAAGTGTATTAATTATGTTATCACTTTACCCCGTCCATAAGGATTCAAATTTACTAAAAGATGATCGTTGTCACAAGTATCTTTATTTCTAACGAAAATTCGGCAGCATAACCCTGCACCTCTCCCATATACCCCATAAATCAATCGTAATTAATTATCAAAATAATCATATTATTGATTATTTCAATAATAAATATGACTGATTTGGTATACAGAAGAGGAAGGGGTTATGAACCGAATTTCCGTAAGAAATAAAGACATTGTGACACGGATCACCTTCTAGTAAATTTGAATCCTTACGGACCCCCTTAGTCCGGGACCTCCGAACTAAGGAAAGCTAATATAAATGTAATAATTTAAGATCATTTTACGTCATACATTTGTAAGTGCTACAAATGAGACTATAAAATAATCTTAAAATATTTATTCATTTACATTAACCGGGCATTTACGTATATTTGGCTGATTAACGATGGGGATAGGGATAAGTGTGATCCTTATTTAGTGCCTAGTACAGTGCTTGGGTCACTAAAAGTTAATGGGCACCTGCAAAAAAAATTCGAACCTGCAAACATCAAAATCCACGACCATTGGTCTGGGATAAACATCCCAAAGTGAGTCCAATAGTACTGTGAAAAAATAAAAAAATATAACACAGTTAGAGGTGATCAAATCCTCCAATGTGTTGCACACGCCACCCGTTGTGCAGGGCCACACACCACCCGGTGTGGAAGGACGCACTGTATGTGAAGAATTTTGTGCGATTTTCTAATAATTACTAAATCATATTTTGGACTTATTATAAACCTATGTATAAGTTAATGTGATATAATTGATCACATTAACTAAAATTTAATGTGATAATAAATTATCACAAAGGAAACATTGGTGTATATCATATCTCATATCAAAACGATATGAAATTTTAAAATTGTTATTAATGATGTTCATAATATCTAATATCTACATTATTGAAGTTGAGTAACTAAAGTTATTCACAAATTTCATAACTAATCTTTTTTGAACGTAATGTTTGTTGAGGCATTTTATCTACATTATTTCGAGGCATTATAAAAGTTGAGTAACTAATCTTTTTTGAACATAACTAATCTTAACTAATCATACAAGCATTTTGTTATTTAAAATTTACAAAATTTAAACGTAATGTTGGTTGAGGCATTTTATCGAACACCTACAGAGCATACAATTATACATACTATTTAGACAATCAAATTCGAAATGACAATACTATATTGATCTACTATTATCCTTAACATGTAAAACACATATAAACAATCAAAATAATACACTACATTCAACAAAAAATTTAAACCCTAATCTATCCAAACAATACAAATAGGTAATGAAATCAAATAAAAAGAGAAATGATTAAGGATTATACTGAGTGGTAGATGTAGATCTACTCAAAACACGAAAACGAGGGGCGTCGGGGTCGGGGCGGAGGGCTGGCGGATCGCCGGATGGGAGAAAATGGGAGAGGCTTACGTGAGAAATGAGGAAGAAGACATCAATTACATAACCATGGGGGTAGATTATGTGGCGTTGTCATTACTGGCCAACAAGAGTAATCTCTACTTCTTCCATGAGGATTAAACCCATCTGTACATAAACCTATAACGCAATTCCTCTTTTCATCATTAAATGTAGGAAAAGCTGACATCAATTCTTTCCAACAATCAGATTCGGATGGATGCTCCATATATTCATCGACTTTATGTTCCGCGTGCCATGTCATGTATTTCGCCGTTTCTTTACAATAATATAGTCGTTTCAATCTCGGAGTCAGCGGGAAATAACGTAGAATCTTTCTCGATATTTTGTTCCACTCTTACTAGCTGTCTGATATCTTGGCTCATTACATTTAGGACACCGTTGTAAATGTTGATGTTCACCGTAATATAGAATATGGTGATTTATGCATGAGTCTATTTTAATTTCTGCTAAACCCATCTTCCGCATCATCTTTTTTGTTTTGTAATAATTATCAGGTAATTCTGCATCTTTTGGTAACATCTTCTTAATAATCCTCAGCATTGCATCAAAATTACGATCGGTCATATTATATTCCATCTTCATCGATAGAAGATCCGAGACCGCAGAAACTTTTGAATATGTCTTGCAACCCAACCACAATGGCTCTTCTGCTTTTTTCAACAGCTCGTAAAATTCTGCAGACTCTCCATATGGTTCCTCATCATCTAACAAAGTATCATTAAATTCTGGACCCGCAACATCCATAACCATATCTGCAAAGGGATTAATATTGTCAGCTTCTTCCACATCATTCATTCTGTCCTCGAAATTCTCACCATGCCTCCATCAAATCTGATATCCTTCCATGAAACCCATTCTATAAAGATGTAATTGAGTTTCATCTTTTGATCTCTTCTTCATTAGACGACATTTCTTACACGGACACAAGATAGTTCCATCTGAATCCACAATACGGGAACCTTGTGCGTAAGTAAATTGTATGAATTGCTGAACACCTCTTTGAAAAGCATCTGCTATACGCCCATCTACTACACGGTTGTACATCCATTCTCTATTGGTCATATTTATGAACCTGAATTAAATAATCTAAAATGTCAAATCTAGGAAAATGAGGATATCTAAACGTATCACATTATTGAGATAAAAGATGAGAAGAGAAGTGTATTAATTATGTTATCACTTTAGCCCGTCCATAAGGATTCAAATTTAGTAAAAGATGATCGTTGTCACAAGTATCTTTATTTCTAACGAAAATTCGGCAGCATAACCCTGCACCTCTCCCGTATACCCCATAAATCAATCGTAATTAATTATCAAAATAATCATATTATTGATTATTTCAATAATAAATATGACTGATTTGGTATACAGAAGAGGAAGGGGTTATGAACCGAATTTCAGTAAGAAATAAAGACATTGTGACACGGATCACCTTCTAGTAAATTTGAATCCTTACGGACCCCCTTAGTCCGGGACCTCCGAACTAAGGAAAGCTAATATAAATGTAATAATTTAAGATCATTTTACGTCATACATTTGTAAGTGCTACAAATGAGACTATAAAATAATCTTAAAATATTTATTCATTTTTATTAACCGGGCATTTACGTATATTTGGCTGATTAACGATGGGGATAGGGATAAGTGTGATCCTTATTTAATGCCTAGTACAATGCTTGGGTCACTAAAAGTTAATGGGCACCTACAAAAAAAATTCGAACCTGCAAACATCAAAATCCACGACCATTGGTCTGGGATAAACATCCCAAAGTGAGTCCAATAGTGCTGTGAAAAAATAAAAAAATATAACACAGTTAGAGGTGATCAAATCCTCCAATGTGTTGCACACGCCACCCGTTGTGCAGGGCCACACACCACCCGGTGTGGAAGGACGCACTGTGTGTGAAGAATTTTGTGCGATTTTCTAATAATTACTAAATCATATTTTGGACTTATTATAAACCTATGTATAAGTTAATATGATATAATTGGTCACATTAACTAAAATTTAATGTGATAATAAATTATCACAAAGGAAACATTGGTGTATATCATATCTCATATCAAAACGATATGAAATTTTAAAACTGTTATTAATGATGTTCATAATATCTAATATCTACATTATTGAAGTTGAGTAACTAAAGTTATTCACAAATTTCATAACTAATCTTTTTTGAACGTAATGTTTGTTGAGGCATTTTATCTACATTATTCCGAGGCATTATAAAAGTTGAGTTCTAATCTTTTTTGAACATAACTAATCTTAACTAATCATACAAGCATTTTGTCATTTAAAATTTACAAAATTTAAACGTAATGTTGGTTGAGGCATTTTATCGAACACCTACAGGGCATACAATTATACATACTATTTAGACAATCAAATTCGAAATGACAATACTATAGTGATCTACTATTATCCTTAACATGTAAAACACATATAAACAATCAAAATAATACACTACATTCAACAAAAAAATTAAACCCTAATCTATCCAAACAATACAAATAGGTAATGAAATCAAATAAAAAGAGAAATGATTAAGGATTATACTGAGTGGTAGATGTAGATCTACTCAAAACACGAAAACGAGGGGCGTCGGGGTCGGGGCGGAGGGCTGGCGGATCGCCGGATGGGAGAAAATGGGAGAGGCTTGCGTGAGAAATGAGGAAGAAGAGCCGCGCAGGTTCTGTTTACGGGCCTGGGCGAGCACACTTAAGTGCTCGCCAGGCCGTCGCCAGGTGCTCGCCCAAAATTTCCAGGCGCTAAAATTATCCGCGCAAGGAAATTCAAGTGGGCGAGCACATTCTAGCGAGCACATGAGCGAGCACATGTGCTCTTCAAAACTGGTAACTGCGCCTCTCCGTAAATTTCAAAACAGCGACCCTCATGGGCGAGCACATGTGCTCTTCGTGTGCTCGCCCATTAAGGGGCGACCACATGTGCTCGCCAGGTGCACGCAGAACCGTGCACGCAAATCCCGCCTTTTTTTGTAGTGATGATAGGGATCGAACTTAGACATGCATGGGAATTATCTAGGCACGGAATGATGTGCATATCTGAAAATCCAAGTACATAAATTATAACGGACCAAGGACCGTTAGAATACCCATGCATGAACCCTGATGCATACTGGGAATAAGGCTCATGAAAATTTTATGTTTATCAACTTCAGATGAAGAACATGGTTGACTGCATAACCAGGATCGTGCTACGGGCTTCTCGAGATTTATGATGTGATATGATTCAACTCGTGAAGATTAAAAGATATCTATATGCCTATAGGAACCGTTGGGATGTTGTTTTAATTCTTAGAGTAGTTTTTGTAAAGATACCCCAGTTAGGGTTGTGATAATGGAACTCTTAATTTGAATGAACTTTTTATGAGATTGATATTATCTCTGTTCATTGATTGTCATGCATGTTATTGGTAATGGTTCGGTCATGTGACCTATTATAGCATGTTTCCGTCGGTGGACGTGGTCCGTTCCGTTATAAATATATCAGAGCTAGAGTTTCTATGGGCATAAAATAGCCACAATAGATAGTGATCTAAGATTGAGATGAATAGAGTCAAACCTACGTATTACATGTAACTAGTTGACCCTTTGATTTTTTAAATCAGATAATCCATCATTATGCAATTAAGGGGATTAGAAACCGCAAGTCATCATCTAATATTGAGATTGTTAAGGACTCACACCAATAACTACTATAGTTGATGACAATTATGAGTCAACAGTAAAAGTAGCATGAAGAGCTTTGTGGATTATACTAAGGACTTTTATTCTCAACAATCTATTCATCCTATAGTGTAAACATGGTATTGAGAAAGTTAACATTGAATATAGGAGATGGAGAGGCTTTTTGAAGCTACAAGCTATTTTGAGAAGGATAAATAATTTTGAGATACTTTGTCTGAAAGACATAGCTAAAGATTAACTGAGTAAGTATAAGATAGCCCACTTTTTCGAGGTCTAGTCCATCAAATGTAGTGATTTTTTTTGTAACTCTCATGCCCTTGATAATGATGATGATGTTGAGAGATCATGACTCCTAAATCTTTGATATTGTTATAAGATCAATAAAGAGCGTGCAAAAAAGTTATGGAGCATAGAAGAATGAGAATAAGATATGTGCAAATGAGAAGTAAGTGAACTATTAGCTAAGTATCACACAATATACCTAATTAGTACTTAATACATAATCATCTCAGTTACACCAAGAAAGTTGATGTTGCTGATTTTTTTGTATGCCTTTCTAGATGATAATTCTGGATGATCTACTTATAGACAAGTGGACTCTCCATCATTGTTATCCTATAAAATAGATTGATTTTGAGAACTGATTAAATGACACATATTGAATTTAAAGATACAGAGAATCAGCTGCAGTGACAATGGGATATGAGAGTTCTCTTTGATGACTTAACGCTCCTTCTTAACAAGTATTTTTCTCTTGTCGGCATGCCACATAATTTTTACATTAGGCATTAAGTTGTGGATAAGGTAACTTTGAGGTATTAAAATCTACCATTTGGATCGATGATATATTCATTTTGATTATCGAGGAACAAGATCTTTCTAAAATAACTCTACATATGATTTACCAATAACCTGGAATAATGGATGACGACATTTCTGAAATACCTTTCAGAATAAGATTATTCCATTGTGAAATTTTTATCAGACCTTTTGATCTCATAAGGACTCTTATAGCTTTTGTGAAGTTTGTGAATATGATTTCATGATACCTTGATGATCTTGTGATCTTAATTGTGGATGATAATGCTATATCCTCTTGTGATATGACTTGATGCTAGTAGTAATATATTTTTCTGTAAAAGTTTGGCAACATTATCGATATATAGAAGAAAAGTTGAGGTAATTAGAAGGACTAAGATAGAATAAAATAGTGTCAATCTTTTGGAAATGATTGAAACATCCAAGAAGGAAGATACTAATTTTGTAAATAGAATCGATGAAAATGTGTGATGCCATGGTAGACATTGGATTCTTTATGACAAGGTAGATGAAGTTTATTGATACTATGTACCGCGGCATAACAAAAATGCTTAAAGATCTAAAAAAAATTAATGGCCAAAAGATGAAGAAAGACATCACTGAATCTGTTTCCCAGTATCTCGCAAATTGAACAATAGAAATCTAACAACCATGTACAACTTTTGGAGACTGCATAATGGAATTGGAAGCATATCATGATAGACTATTACCGATCAATCAAATCAACTCACTTCTTACCAATTCACTTGGATCAATCAATGAAGAGTCTGATAAAACTGTATGGAAATGAGATTTTTAGCTTAGAAGATATCCCAACATCAATTATGTGAGATTACAACACGAGATATACAACTCAGTTATGGAGGATATAGATACTTAATTTAAGTTAGTTTTCCGTTTTGCTTGGAAACTTATGATCAATTATATAGGATCATCCAGAGACTAGAATACAAATTGGGAGAATATGCTTATGATTCTTTATGCAATATGGATAGACATCTTCCTATAGAAAAGTTTGCTTAGAATAAAGGATTATCATTCGTGTATCATGATGGTTCTGAGAAGCATTGTATCAAAGATCTTATGGATCATGTTATCGTTAGACTTTTGTAAGTAAGTATATATTTTGAGATTGAAAGTTAATCCATACCAATTAGAAGTGTTGACAAAAAGAGATACAAAGGAATCCACGATCTATAATATGCCTCGTTATTAAAAAATTTCGAGGATGGAATTTTTCTTAAGGGTGGTAGTTTGAAATAGTTAGAATTTTGAAAAGACTCCCAATAGCATTACAATATTACCATTTTGCCATATTAGTGATCCAATTGAAGGGATTCTAACAGATCATAATTATTCTTTCAATTGTCAGCTTAAAATCCCCTTCAACTTCCATTTCTTGGCATCCTTGGCCACCATCGTGAGTCTGAGAGAGAGGAAGAGAGGGAAAGAGTTAAAGAGAGAGAGCATGAGAGAAGGCCTTACGAGAGATTCATCTTCATTGTAGAAACGATGACGCCGAATCGTAGACGATAGAGAGTGCAGAGACGTGATCGAAAGGAACCACGCCGACCTTGATAGGGAGAGTTACGCATTGGACCAAAGGTATGTATCAACTTAGGATTTTATGTATAAACAAAAGTCTTATCTGAATTGCAATCTTTAAGTGTATGTACCGAATTAGGTTTTTACGTATGAACATTGATCAATCCCGGATTGCAATCTATAATTGTAGGTATCAATATTGGGATATCGTATACGTAACAACCTGATTTTCGGACAAGATATCCAAAAAGGGGACGTCAATTCTTTATATATCGGCTCGATTTAGACTATTAGATCGTAAAAATCTATGGTTTCATTTCATAAGTGATATGTTGACTCGATTTGATATGTGGGCATCACATCTTTGTCAAATAGGATAAATGAATCCATTTTTGAAATAAGACCTCAAAAATTTAGGTATCGAACCTTTAGATAGCATGTATAGTGCAAATCATTTCCTTGAGAGAGTCTGTAACTATGTTTATTCGTAACACATGCTGTTTCAAACCACTTTCCAAATTCGACAAATTGAGATCCACAAATAGGTCGCCCAATTGATTTATTTCCTATTTTGCAAAAGGGGAAATATGGAAAATGAACAATGTATGTTATGACTCACGTAAATGGAGTTATGGACGATCATGTTCTAAGAAGGTTAACGTTATTGATGAATTGGATTTTATCATTTATGAACCAATAGTTGTTAAATCACATAATATGGCAAACTATTAGGAGAATTAGTACTAATAACTAGGTCATTTAATAGATTGTGTGGCACCTTCTTAATCAGATACTTGTTGTTAGAGATAAACAACATACATAAAATGGGTAACAATATCCATCCGAACCAAGATCCACCCCTGACCAAAATATAGTTTATGCATTGAATTAATTGTGACCGATGACCAATTAGAGATGGTTCTGATTAAAGAGAAAATACGAGTATGAGAAGGTCCCTTCTAAGTTGCTTGCATTTACCGATTCACGAATCATTTGAACCAAACAAAAATGAGCTTTCTTGTGTAGATGCATAAAAGGCATATGAAGTTTTTTATAAAGTACTAAGTCCATACATTAAATAATATAACACGCATTGAGTATATTGTGAAAACCGTAGTAAATATTAGGTCACTGTCTCTAAACATATATGAGTAAGCCTTTTGACATAGCTCGACTCTCTAAATCAATTTATTGAGTGCAAAAAAAATGTTAACAGTAAGATATAGTAGAATATTTAGGGAAGGATGGAATTCATGTACATGTGAAATAAGCATTAAGTTATTGTTGTACATGATGTAGAATATTGGATAAGTGCTTGATAAGAAAAATAAGATTTGTTAACCTTAAACAAGATTTAAGGCACATACTCATAAGGAGTCACATGAACGACTTCAAGGGGTCGAGTTAGCCCAAGGGACAACGCCGTAATAGACGTATAGTTGCAAGGAACCACAGAGGTAAAAGTTAAGTCCTCTATACTTGTACTTACACTATCATGTTAACGCCGCAAGGGGCAACGCCACAAGGGACATATGGTTGCAAGGAACCACGGAGGTAAAAGCTAAGTCCTCTACAGTTGTAGCTACACTGCCATGTTAACACTGCAAGGAGAAACGTCACAAGGGACGTATGGTTGAAAGGAACCACGAAGGCAAAAGCTAAGTCATCTACAGTTGTAGCTACACTGTCATACCATGGACCGCAAGTGCCAAAAGTTGAAAACATATAACAAGATACGTACATGAAAGTTACGCAAAAAATTTTGTTTCATAAATGTAAACCATTAGACATATGCAAGAAAATTGTTTAATAAAAGAGTAACCATTACATGTTGCACAAGAATTAGTTTAAGAAAAGTAAACAATCAAAGTCATGGAGGTTATTATGCAAAGTGATTTATATGATCTAAGAAGTATGTAAATTGCTAAGTACTTTTTGGAATATGCTCAACAAGTTGAAAGATATGGTTGTCATGCCTACTTATGCAATTTATGTATCATGCATGCATATCATGTTTATGAAAGAGGCCAAATTATACATGATAGGGATCAAACTTAGACATGCATGGGAATTTTGTGGGCACGGAATGATGTGTATACATGAAAATCCAAGTACATGAATTATAACGGATCAAGGACCGTCAGAATACCCATGCATGGACCCCGATGTATACTGAACATTAGGCTCATGAAGATTTTATGTTTGTCAATTTCAGGTGAAGAACATGGTTGACTGCATAATCAGGATCATGCTACGGGCTTCTAGAGATTTATGACATGGTATGATTCAACTCGTGAAGTTTAAAGGATATCTATATCCCTACAGAAATTGTTGAGATGTTGTTTTAATTCTCAGAGTAGTTTTTTCAAAAATACCCCGTTTAGAGATGTGATAATGGAACTCTTAGTTTAGATGAACTTTTTATGAGATTGATATTATCTTTGCTCATTGATTGTCATGCATGTTATTGGTAATGATTCGAACGTACGACCTACATTGCATGCTTCCGCCGTAGACGTGATCCGTTCCATTACAATAACAAAATGAGATATATGTAAAGAAAGCATTCTCTAAAACAAAATGGGTTTCTGCAAAGTTTTTTTTTATAAAATCCATCACTATATTGTTCGTTATCAAATATATAACGACGCTATTACTCTTCACAAAATTTTCTATATTTGAAATTAATAATGAATATCATATTCATTGTTATATCGTTAATTAATAACAGTTCATGAATATCATATTCACCACTTATCAGTTGTTATATTTGAAATTTTAACTAATCGTTGATGCTGATGCATCAACTGGGATTCATCACTGGTCAACCACTATCAGTTGCTTGCAGGTGACTCGATCAATTTCCAACGATCACTCTTTTAGGCCTTTGAGCAACCGGCTGGATGCAAGTTTTACTTAGTTGTAGTTGGTTAGTTACTATCTACCACTATGCTCAGGTGAATGATTGATTGATTACCAACAATGGTTGTTTTTCTCTTTAAGCAGTTGGACGGATGCCAACTTTTGCTCGGTTGCGAGTGATGAATTACCAATGGCCATTATTCGAGTAACCGGTCAGCTGTCGACATTTGCTTAGGCGATGGGTGGATTACCAACTCACACTATTTTTATCCTTTGATTTGTTGGTTGGATGCCAACTTTTACTCGAGTGCCGATGAGCACTTACAAAGGCAGATGCCCTCCAGAATCTGATTACTACACCATGAAGAATAGTCTCACATCGTCTTTTTGGTGGGACTTCAGAGAGTCAGTGAAGCTATATAAAGAGTTTCTCACCCCTATATAAAGAGTTTCTCACCCCTGTACTTATTGAGAGAATGAAATGACAGAATCTGCCTTTTGAAACGCTCTTCTGTGTTTTCATCGGATCCTTAAGAATTAGAGTTCCACATAAAATCTCCATGTTCTTCGAGTTTATCGTACTTGTTCTTATCATTGCTTCCACTTATTGTTTTCCACAAACTTTAAAAGATAAGTTACAAGTCCCTCGATGTGCCACCACTTGTGTGCCATGGGTGACTATCCATGATGCATCAACATCTCTTGTTTCTTAGTTATTTTCTTCTGGTTGCTTTTATGAGTCTTTTGTATGTTCTTGCTCGATCTATCATTAGATATTAGTTACCGCATCTTGGTCGCGATTGGCCTCTAGAAGGCATGCAATTGGTCTTTAGAAGCCACGAGAAACATAAAACATCTTCACCAAAATAAAATAAAATAAAATAAAATAAAAATCCTTATTTCCAAGGTGATTTTGTCGCCTCACCAAAATTCCTTTGCAGGTCTCCCAGTGATCCGGTTTCTTTTTCTTACACAAATGACCACCAATTTCCTTTATGAGGAGTATCGATTACCATCAGACCTGATACATAATTTATAAGATGCTACAAGGCCAAAACTTATCACAAGAAATGGTAAGAAACTTTATAGTAACTCAGTCGGCATGAAACCAAAGAAAATTATTTAATTCTTTAAGTAGTTCCTCTATTTGTGATTCAGTATGCTGATGGGGTCTTCAGAAATGATCCTTCTAGCGATACATAGTTGATGCCAAATCTGGTTTTTACTTCTAGTAGTAACTAATTTTACCATCCTCCTCTTTATATGAAAAAAATTGTATAGAGAGTTAGACATGTAATATCAACTATTAAAAGATGTTTCCTCCAAAAGGGCAATGACACATCAAGTGATCCCATGGTTCTTCATTTTTTACATAGGTAACATCTATTTGCTGAGCTTATTTTCCTTTTATATAACATATCTTGCATTTCGTACTTATTTTTAAAAAGTAGCCAAAGGAAGAAAGAGATCTATCGATGAAGTGGTCTTTTCTACAAATCCCTACGAAAATATGATATAAGGCCTCAATTTGTTTTTTTAGCAAATCAACCTAAGGCCATAGTCTAAGTTATACCTTTCTTTATAATTCACTCTCACACTTTGTGATTACTATATGCGGGACTATGTTTGGAGTGTTTTAATCTGCATTACTTTACATTCATAACATTTTTATGGACATATGTCTCATGACTTATTCCCAATAATATTGGCGATTGCACACTCTTATGTATGTAGCATGTTTCTCGCATCGCATTAGTAGGGGTGGCTCCACCTCTTGAGCATAATATTCCACTATTAGTTGAATCTTGCTCTGATGCCATTTGTAAGATCTCAAGGCTAGACCTAAGATGTTATCGAGAATAACTGACTCCACAGCTTATTGTGCCCGGGCCCCATTGACCCCATTGACCATCGTATGCTTAAGATCATCCCACTATTTATAATCTATTCTTACACTTTGTGATTACCATATGTCGGACTATTGTTTGGGGTGTTCCACTGAGTTTGATTGTGAATTTGTTAATAAGTGATTGTCAACTTTCTAAAAAATGACGAAGCCTTCTCCCACATTAAATATGGTCAGCTATATGGATTCTTACTCAAATCCATGTTGAAAGATCCAACTATTTTTTACGTCGGCTATCGGCTACCACAATAAATGATTATCAACTTTCTCCTCTAATTTTTTTAGCAAGGGGAAAGTCTGGGTAATTAATGGGAAATTTATAAGCATAGAAAGTGAATCTCAACACCAATCAAGATCCGGATCTAAACATAGAAAGATTGTCGATGGATATCCCATGTAATTGCCCACTACTTGATTCCACGTTATACGAGATATATAATTTATTTTTGTGTCTTCTTGGATTATCATATACCCAAAATTTTTTGACTTAGCATTATATTTCATGGATGGATTTGTAGTTGTGGGTGTACGATTTGGATATTGCAAGATGTAGGCATATGTTAATTCGAGTATGCCTACCATAAAACTTTTACAACTTCAATATACTTGTGATTTCTTAATAGTTGTACCATTGAATGAATTGGTTGAATCAATGTATCACTCAAATATTAATATTAAGATCTTTTACATCCACAATCCTCTGTATCTATATAATTACATGTTGAACCTTCTATAGTTCTGAACTACATGTAAAACACTAGATATTTGCTAACCAGTACATGACATAACCTTGTCTTAACTTTAATCAACTCCCCTACGTTAACGTTAACGGAATCCATTAAATGTTGACATTTTTGCCAAGCATATTATATTTATAAATGATGATAATGATCCAATGGCTCCTCCTCCCATCGCCTTGAGCGTCGCCATGCTCGGTCTCGACATTGGCTATGCATGGCACCTCCATGGTCATCGCCACCCAACACTACGGCATCAGAGTCCTCTTGAACAATGAAATCGAAGCACGAGACCCCCTCCACCCTCTTTTTCTCTCAATGTTCTATCGCTCTTCGTTTCAACAACACAACTACCACCACCATTTGCGGGCGATCCCTCTTCTATTGCATTCCATCTTCCTCTGGTTCTACCTATTATTCAGAATTATGGAAGACTCATCGCGTAATCATGAAAGTATGTAGGGTTAATGGAAGTAAAAATTCCTTAATATCAATATAAAAGCTCTTACATGATTGTGTATAATTTGAATAAATATTCATAAACGCATTTAAGAAAGATACTATTTTCTACATAGATAAAAATCAAAGAATTAAGGAAGATTCTTTTAAGCGTGGAAACATTTGGAGTCGTCGTTATCGATTCCATTGTTTCTATAGTAGGGATGACCATCTGGTGGGGTGATGCCTTACAAATTATGATATCATGTTTTTTTACCAATCATGCATGGTCCGGCCGAGGTCCTTTAAAATTTCGTATTCTTTAGTCGAAATTTCATGCCCGGCCCAATGAAGTTAACCGCATGGATACAAGTGCCAATACTCAATAGACATATTTTTATCGATCGAAGTTTAATTATGAAATGGATAGGACAATAAGTATTATTTGAAAATTCTCGAGTAATACTCGTGTAAAAATCCCAATAAAATCTATACAAATAAATAAAGTTCAGTTTAGGGATGAAATGAATCAGACACAAACTGAATATGATATTTCTTATATCTATACTTACTTCATCTATATCGAATATATCAGGATATGGAAATATAAATTGGATATGGAACTGGTAAATTGTATCCTTAAATAATCAGATGCAAAATTCTGATCAGTATTCATCGAATATATTTTAAATCAGATAAAGAATATGAGTATGGATTGAACTATGATCGATAATCAATACGATTGAATAAACATAAATTATGAGATTGGATCAAATTGTTATAAAGTGTGAAGTGGTTTTATTATTTGGATCAAATTATTATTTAGTATGAGCAAGCACCATCAGCAAGCAACTGAACTTGATAATAGCATGACAAGCCAAACATTTTCTTCACTGGTTTTTTTCTTTTTCATTTTATCTCTTCCTCTTCAAAATAAAAAATCAGAATATCTAATAATCACATTATCTGATTCCTAAGAAAAAGATTTATCATTTCGGAGAAATCGAAGTGAAAAAAAATTGAGTACTTTCCCCCAAAAAAGTGGCGATCTTAGGGCTTTTTCTCCAAGAGAATAGGATAAGAAATCTTGAAATTCTTCCTTTATTGCATTTTTTGTTATTCATGGAATAGTCATTTCCCATCCTTGATCCACAACAATAGCAGTTCTCTTTGTAAGATAACTTTAAACAGTAACATTATATATTCCGCAATAATTACCATTTATTTGATAATAACTAGTGTGCATGCCACCATTCTAAGAATATCAAAAGAAACATAAAATGGGAAATACTCACACACATCACTTTTTTATCCTATAAAAACAAATTTTCTAAAAAAACATGAATAGATAATAAACTCTCTTATTCTGTATTGTATCACTATTGAAAGATCGTATCCTTAAAGCGATCAACTACTTTCCTCGACTACAATAAAATAGCATAGGACAGTGGATAATTTAATCTTCATCAACATATCTTCCATTGTTACACATAACATAACTAATATTATTTGTTATTTGATTCTTTAAAATCACAACGAATATTGTATTTATTGCTATATTCTTAGCAACAAATCATATAACTATCCGTTGACTTTTTCGTCTGATCATTAATAAACTTGGTAATTATTGATAAAATTTAACAAAAAAGTCAATGGATAAACGGTTGTTATATGATCCTTTAGTAATGAACGTGACATTTGTTGTTGATTACAAGAACAAAAGCTAATTTCACAACGAATAGTACAACAACAACAAAGCCTTTTGCCACATTATGTTGGATCGTCTACATGGATTCTTGGCCTCCATTCAGATCTATCTTGGCTCATTCTCAGGCTTAGATCCAAAAAAGCTAAGATCCAATTGTTAAGTCTCATTCCAACACTTCTTGAACCTTCCTCACCCTCTCTTAGCCGACCCAACATCTCAAAACTCACATCTCCTCAATGGTACATCAGCTGACCTCCTTTGCAAATGGTCAAACTACCTTAAATGATTGCCTCGCATATTATCCTCGATCGGAGCTACACCAACTTTCCTTATGATGGCATCATTATGAATCTGATCTTTATGTGTGTGTCTACACATCCACCTTAGTATTTTCATTTCTGCTATTGTCATTCTCTGTACTTGTCTATGGTTCACATGTCAATATTTAGATCCATAGAGTATAGCAGGTCTCACAGCTGCTATGTTAAACATTCTTTTGATTTTCAAAGGAATTTTCTTATCACAAAGAACAATAGAGACTCCTCTCCACTTTAGCCAACATGCATTTATTATATTTGTAACATCTCCATCAATTCTCCCACCATGTTGCAAAATAGATCCTAAGTTTCTAAAAGAATCTCTCTTCTGAATGTTATCATCACCAATCTTCACCTCAATTCCTTCACTATTGCTTCCATCAAAAACACACTCCATATATTCAGTCTTAGCCCTACTTAAACGAAATCCTTTAGTTTCCAATGCATGTCTCAAGACCTCAAGCTTCTCATTTACTCCATCTCTAGTATCATTGATCAACTCAATATCATCAAAGAATAACATATATCAACGTATCTCATCCTAAATGTGACTTATCAACTCATCCATAATCAAAGTAAAAAGGAATGGACTCAAAGTTGAACCTTGATGCAGATCAATGTTAATGTCAAAATAGTCAGTCTTCCCGTAGTGTATATTTACCCAGGATGAATCCCTGTCATATATATCTTTTATGAGGTTAATGTATATGACATGTACTCGTCTCTTCTCCAAAACTCTCCACAATATCCTGAAGGATATTGTAGGATCCTTAAGCGCATCACAGAAGCGTGAGGATTGCATCGTATGCGATCGGGAGCGATTAGTCGCACTAGTTTCTCGAGGCAGCAGAATTAAAAAAATTTCATGCGATGAAACCACATGATCCAAGAACTCTTTTTGGATCGTTTCATCTAAACCACAAACAAGTATTAGGTTTACCGCTTGAAGCGTGGTTGTGATCGAATCTCTAAATGAAGAGACCTCCTATCTCAAGTCCGATCTGACGGAGGAGACATTTGCGAGCGCGTTGATGAAATGTGTGTTCCTCGCAATCCATGTTGATGATCCAAGCGAATCTCCTGATCTCGTCACACGAGATACGACGTATTCTTTACGAGCAATGCACATCAAAGGAGACGAAGATCCACGAGAAAACGATCGGACAACACAACGATGATGTTGCGACGATGGAGACTCTCTCTAGGGCTTCCATGGTGGATGGCCATATGAGATAGAGAGAGGGCGTGTAGAGAGTGAGAGAGCGCATGTATTGTAAAATTTGAAGAAGAGTAAGGGGTGACCTTTTATTTATAATATTTTGGGAGTACATGGATCACAATCCATGGACTACACAAAATCAATGGATGAGATTGATTTGTGCTTCTTTCAATGGCCAAGATTTGTTGTAAAAAGATAACAATAATTAAATTTAATTTAGATTAAATATATATTGAAAAATCAATACAAATTAATCTCAAATTAAATCAATTAAGTATGGAGATTATGGAATGAAGATTGCCTCCTTCCATAATATGGGAGTTGGTGGCAATCTCGTGTAATCTCATGAGATCTTATGAGATTACATTATTCCATGGAAATCCAACTCTCAGTAGTGAGGCTTCCACATGAGCCTCGCTATCATCTGACCTCCTCATCGGCAACTCGATCGATCGAGGAGGGGGTGGGGCCAGAGAGGACATTTTGGGTGACGGAGAAGTACCTGAGGTGGCGGAGGGCTGGGAGATCGGAGAGGCGGGCTTGGAGGAGTGAAGGGGTTTGGAAGGCGATGTGGAAGGAGCAATCATAGGACTCGAGGAGGATCTGCTCGGCCATGATCTGGACCGAGGCTGAGGTCTTGTTGATGCAAGTCGGCCGGGGAGACGCACCTCCGTATCATGTTGGGATAGGCTATGGCTGGGTCATCCACCAAATCATCGGACGCCATGGATTAGGGCATACTTGTTGTAAATTATTCTACAAAAATAATTTATAATTATTTTGTGAATATTGCAATCTTGCCATTGGAAATTTGTGAATCACATTCACAACCCAAAATAAAATGTAAATTACATTTTCAATTAATTGTTCAATGTGAATCCAATTCACAACAACATTAAATTAACTAATGCAAGTTACAAATAGCTCTCTTATATATTATAAATCACATTTATAATATATATGATTAATATGGATAGTGATATCCATATTATTCATATCCATGATAGTTAAATCACATTTAATCATCTTGGATCTCTATTCTCATGTGCCCAAATAATATGAATCACATTCACATTATTCACATATTTGATAACTAAATCAAATTTAATTATCTTAGATAATTCTCCTTATAATATGAATCAAATTCATATTATTCATGACAATTAAATCACATTTAATTATCCATTTTCTCAATGGTTCGATACATATATCAACAATGAAATTATTCTGAACTCTTTCAAGGATAATGCGCATTTTCCACGAATACTTAGAGATAAGGATAGGGTGATTGTATTGTTCCACGTATAGTGACTTGGATATTGAGATCACATCTCAAATCCAGATCTTGCGGACCTCCCATAGATGCTTGATTAAATAAAGATCACAAATCTAATCTTCTCATTACATCTGAATCACATTCAGATCAATGTCCAACATTTGAACCAAGATCAGATTACTTCTCTACTGAGAGGAGTCACTAAAATCCAGACCCGTTTCATCACTCCCTAGGAATGGAAGCATCATGTATATACAATCGTTTATGATCACATCACCCTCAGGTATTCCCAATACCTATACATCCTATATATTGGAAGACCCAGAATCTATTTCTACGACGAGACCTGCTCGAGTGCCTACACGTAGTACACGTGCTGGATCATGGGCTGTTGCGGACTCGGCTGAGGTTACTGTGGCGGTGAGGGCCCATCTTTATTCTCAGCAGGAGTCTCAGATGTTGGTGTCGCCGACTGACACGAACCGATGGTGTTCACCAACAGCTCCAACTGCTTGGTGATTTGGTCTAGCTTGTCCTAGTTCTGCATCCTTTGTTCAATCACAGCGAGCTTCTCAAGGTCCTATGACAACTTCTCGATTATATTAACCTTTGAGAGATGACCCCCAATGATGTTGAGATTGGATCTCTCATCTCTCTTTGCCTCATGGGATGCTGCCATGTGAACTGACTTCTAGAGTACCTGCAAATGTCTCTAATAAGCGTGTGATGAAGATAGGGCAGCCTCTCCCTCGACCATCTCTTTAAAAATCTACCATCCCACGTATTCATCCTTGTTAAAATGGGATACTCCACATGCATCGTCCACTAATCTCTATCTCTCGACGTCATTGCCCTGACAAAGTGTTGGACCAGACTGGTCCTTGGTATCATGGTAGGGGCACTTCTCCTGCAAACCCGAAGTATAAGATCAATTTTATACTGTCTACTTCAGGGATTTATGATTAAGTTTATCATTTGACTATTGGGAGTTGGTATCAATCACATACTTTCCAAAAGCATATATCATAACCAAGTGTTGATCATATACCTTCCAAAAGCATATATCAAACCTATAAATTCAGTCAAGCTTCCAAAGCAAGAAGACCGTGTACGGAATTTGATTCTTCCCAATATCTCATGAGTGAGCTCATGTCTTCCGATTCAATAATGAACATGTATGATCCCTTTGAGAGATCGTATTACTCATATGCCCTTGCATGCACACCAGCACGCCGATGTATAGACCTTGGTTAGGTCATCAACATATTGGTCTGCCAAATGTAAGTACCCAGACATATAGTAACACATCTGTCTCCAGTCAGAAGACGCGTGCCTATATCGTGGCAGCATGCGACATAGGATTTTGGTTATCTCGATCTCGTTATGTCAACTCTTTGACCTAACTTATCTAATACCTCCGAATCTCTATTCCTGTGCAGAGGACATGCATCAAGAGGTCAGTTAGATATCAACTTATCAAGAAAGGATTGCCATCTACTTCTTAAGATGGAGGTCCTCTCTTAATATTCATTTGATGGTGCTTGATGAGTCCTCAATCTAACTCTTTAGATATTCATCCAAGCACCGGCCTCTATGATTCAATAATTGAATTAACAACTGTATGATCACTAAGATGGTCATAGTACATAACTCTAATTGTACTAAGGGACCTATTATGCAAATTAATTATTCTTCATTTTAGATCAGAAAATGATATTTTCAATAACATTTATTGAATAATGGCTTGTCGTGGGCTCGCGTGTCCAACAATCTCCCACTAGCCCAAAGAGTCGTTAATGGGCTAATCGTTTAAACATACACTCATGTGACAAGCATAAGCTATTTAGAATAATATCTAGGTAAGTTGATCAGTCACTTTGTTCCCAAGAGACTACACCAAGTCCTTTTACGGCACTTGCATATCTCCTAGTAACATTGCTCGCATCCAATGCGAATGTTGCATTTTATGCAACCAATACTCAATTTTGTCAGTTATAGTGTCATTGACACTACAGTTCAATAATTATTATAACCAGTAAGTATTTCCATTATCATTATAAGAATACCATTATTCCTGGAGATCTCCATCTCCGACGGTATCCGCAGTTAAGATCTTTTAGATCACTATCTATAAAGTCTTAATTTCTTGAAGATAAGACTTAGAGATCACTATCTCAAAAGTCTTGTCCTCTTTGAAGATATAGTTATTACTGCAACTAAGTGTTTTATCTCCATAGTAGGATTAGTACCAGTTTACTACTACTACTGCATGGCAGACATATGGCTTTTGTACACACTTAGCGTACACTCGGCTTCTTGTAACTAATGCACAAGGGCAAGCAGTTCTAGCATTCACTTCATCAACTCTTTGAGGTGTTATCCCTTCAGATAGGTGAGTACCATATCTTAAGGGAAGGAACCTTCCTTGGGGTTTTCCAAGAATGGAATATATCCCAGGTGTACCACTAATGTGACGATCCCAATACCCTCTTTTCTTTGCTTCTGAACAACTTCAGAACTAGATCTAAGAGATATCTTTGAGATCATATCTCAAGGTATGGAATAGCCAGACTATAAAACACTTATTATCATCCACATATCATTCCAAATGATTTGGATATCATCTACATTTAATATGATGAATACAATGGCACTCCCACTAAGCTTTACATGGTTCATCAACATTCTATCTGAAATCATAACATTTATAATTTCATCAAATCTTATGTTTCAACTATAAGAAGCTTATTTGAGTCGATAGATGGAGTTCTTCAGTTTGCACACCTTTCCTCAACTATGAAGCCCTGGGTCTATTTCATATGAATAACTTCGGAGAAGTATTCATAGAGGAATGCAATATTGACTTCCATCTTGAAGATGTCAAAGTCAAGTTGTGTAGCTATAGTTAGCAATATTCTGATGGGTTTAAGCATGGTCACTGAAGAGCAAGTGTCATTGCAAGTAATGTCTTCTCTTCGATGTGTAGCTCATGGCTACGAGCCGTGCTTTGAAGGTCTCTACCTTCTCATAAGGTTCCCTCTTTCTCTTGAAGATCCATTTACACCTAACAAGTTTTATACTTATAGGTGGATCCTCAAAGGGTCCATATACAACAGTTGTATATGAAGTCTACTATAGACTTTATTGCTAACATCCATCTTTCCATGATATGATCTTAGAAGCTTCATCATATGAAGTTAGATTATGTCATATTTAACTAACACATGGAATCCATCCTCAAACTCATTTGAAGAGGTATTAGTATTTCATCTTTCATTGTCCTTTTAGTTTCAGGAGCCTCGTTATCTTCTCAAGATTAAATGAGTTCCGTCACTTCATTTTCATCTTGATCCTCAAGAGTCTCATCATCTAAGAATCACATTTTCAGAGATGAGATCTTTTAAGAATCTCAAGGTCAAAAAGTAGGTATCTAATACCATCCTTTATTTTCCTAATGAAGTAGCACTCTCAAGTGCTAAATTCCAGCTTACATGCTCCAAACCTTATTGAGGATATGTATTGTAGTTTCTATTGCATATATACCTAGAAACTAAGAGGTAATTATGCTAAAAATCATCATTGATCAAATCATGTCATACATGATCCAATTGTATCTCCCTACAACTCTATTGAGTTTAGGTGCATTAGAAGGATTGAGATAGGAATGACATTCATATCTTTATAAGGTATTCTTTTGAATTCATCTAATAGGTACAAGCTACCTAGGTTAGATCAAATTAATTTCATCTTCCTTCAAACTTTGGTTCTAAACCAAAATTATGAAATCTTTGAATATTTCAAAACTTTCTAAGGTGAAGGGAAGAAATCTCATATCACAAATAATCATCCAATGATATCACATATCATTAATGTTTATTATGATGTAGATGATTCACATACATCAATGTGTGTGAGATCTTGAATACCTTGGCCTCTGACATCATTCCCAGAGAAGCGTACATTGGACATTTTCTACTTTTGAATACAATATTCACAAGTACGTAATATTTGAAATTTCAGACACTCTAAAGTTTCATTTCTTACTTATATATTGATCTCATCAATAGACTTATGTCCAAGACTTGATGCTAGATCATTATGAAATGATCTTCATCCTCCTATTGATCTTTTAAGGTTTAATTTCAGTATTAGAAATGTTAATGAACCATTCACTAATTTTCTAATTTAGTAGAGTCCATTAGATGTTAGATTACTATCTGAAATATATCCATCATAACTCTTTATAATAGGTATATTCCAGAATTCATGTTTATTCCCAACATTTAGAAATAAACAATGAGTGTATTCTAATATCTATGTCATAGAGACATTCTCTAAGACTAAGGGCACTCCCAGTGAAAATATGAAGTCTTTCTATCCAATAGAGATTGTTGCAACAATTGCATCAATATCCATGAAGATGACTTTAATCCTGAAGATCAAATTCCAGTCTTCTAATACATATGCAACCAATTGCAAGTGTTATTAGCAGAATGAGATACAATTATTAGACTTCGATCTTATCAAATAAGAAAGTCAATTTCAATGATTAAATGCAGTTGTACATTATTCTGATGCACTATCCGAGTCCTTTTCTAAGGATCCGAGATAGACTTCATAGTCATACTATCAATACATCGGCTTGTTGCAGTATTGGCATTCATCCAACTCTTTGGATGTCATATGGAAGTCACAAAAATACAGTCAACTCTTTGACTTTCCTTCTCGCTTGGGTCCAACCCATGCTTCCATTGCACTTTCTTCATTTGTAAACAAATACTGCTTAAGACAAAGGATCTCTTATGTTGAATTCAAAGATTTCAATATAAAAGTACTTCAACATTTATATCATTTAATTCATACAATATGAATATTATGAAGTTCCATGAATGACTAGAGTATAGATAGTAGAATGATGGCACTCATCATATCTACATACATTTTAACTCTTAAAGACTAAGGTTCAGGTAGGTACTCAAACAATTTGAATACATCATCTCTTATAGAGCTATCATTCTACATGATGCAGAGAACCATGCCATTCATGATAAAATGTCAAGAGCACATATGCATGCCAAAACATCTTCTTAGATTTTACAAGGATTATTCGACAGTTACGATCATCATCGACATGTCACTTCCAAAGTACATTCGATGAGATCAAGACTATAGAGACATACAAACCCTAGGGTTGTAGTCCTATTGTCTATTTAATTGTTATTCCTCATTATTATGAGGAAGACATGCACATTGCAACCACTTACATTATGTGTATAACTGCAAGTACAATATCATGATCATGGATTTAATCCATGAAATTTTACTGGTTATTATTGAGTATAGTATTGAGTGGATTTAATGAAGGATTATCTGAAATAAGAAATTTGCATAAATATAAATATATATAAATATATACTTTACTTTGATTTAGGAGTTTTTATATCAAAGTTGTCTTGCTTAGTCAACACTGAAAGTTCATTTCCTTAATCATTTTCAATGTAAGAGATATACTTACCATTATATCTCAAACAAGATCTGGGATCTGCTTCCTTATCTTTGTTACATCCTAATAATATGAGAAATTGTTACTCGGATAAAAAGAAGCGGGAACACTGATAACATGCCTGACAACTCAGGTAAAGTAGGAAAATAATCAAGGATCATTGTGACCCGAATCACCAAGCGTAATCAACGAGAAAAAAAGATATTTAAACCACTTTAAAGAAAATTCAAGCAATGAAATGTAAGCGGCCTTCTCTATTAAATTTACCTGGTATAGTGAGCAGGGTTGATCACAAGGAGTACGATTTAAAAACTTAGCAGTGAAATTTCGAAAATAAAATTTTTAGTGGTTTTTGCATTTTCAATTTTTTTATTTTTAAATGAAGAACAATATGCACAAAGACAGAAATACACATGCACACACTCTTTTTATATTTTTCAGAATATATAAAAATGGTCAGAAAATTACAGAAAATATATTTCTGGGTTTTACAAGTTTTGAAATATTTATGATGATTTTTTCGAATTTTTCTGGTGTTTTTGTGATTTTATAAAAAAATCAAATAATGGAAATAAGGGTAAACAATGTACAACCAAGAGTACTTTATAATTTAAAATAAATTTAAGTACCCAAACTCCTGGAACTTATTTTTGTGATAAAACCAATTAAATATCTACAAACAGAGACTGAAATCAGAATTTTTGGATTTTTATAGAATTTTCTACAATTTTTATAAGATTTTTAATTTTTCGCATTTTTTTAGTTTTTATAAATGATTATTGTATGAAAATTGGATAGAAATTAAATGACATCAAATACATCTAAAATAGTTTTTTTTTGCATTTTTAGATACATTTCCAAATTTTTATGATTTTCTAAAGTTCAGGTAGACAAAAGACACTATTTTTTTAAAATATTAAATAACAACAAAATGCAATGAATTTTTTATACAATGTTTAAGCACATAACAAGAGCATTTATAATTTTTTGTAACATTTTTAGAGCAATAAAAATATTTATTCAACAAGAAAAAGCATGCAATATAATGGTCTGGATACATAGGGACTTAAGTGCAATTACTTAAAGTTCCTGCATTAAAATATAACACTAAATAAGAATGCTGGAAGAATATCCAAATTACCTAGTGAACATGTGCGTCGCATGTGCCTTGTGCTGGCGGGGGCTTTATTGCAAATATAAAAACTCTTGAGGGCGTCTTTGTAATTTTTCCAAAAGATTTTTTTATTTCAAAAACCGAACCATAGGGTTCCAGTGCTTAGGTCCTTCGTTTCCAAATAGGGGATAGAGGGGGACCGGCCGCCACTCTCCCTCTCTTCAAGATCGACGGCAGAGGCAGCTGTTCGGCGGAGGAGGCGGCGGATGGCTACCATCGCGGAGGTGGGAAAAGGTGCGAGCATCGGTGGCTTGCTGGAGGCACGTGCTTTGGAGGCTGAGCCGTGGGAGGTCGGTTGAGGATGGCCTTGCACGGTGGCTGGCACGCACAGATCTGACGGGAGAGGTCGAGAGAGATCTGTCGCTGAGTGGCACGGCCAAGCCACGGTCGCAGTATGAAAGAGTGGGCGGCGGAGGGCACCGGGCGGCATGCGGTCGTGGAGCAGCTGCTGGAAGGTGGCCGCGGACGCAAGGTCATGGGTGCTGAGGACGGGCGGACACGTCGTACGAAGGGGTCACGGCGTGACGGAGGTATTGTTCGGTGGAGGCGTTGGGGGAGCGGCCGTCGCGACCGCAAGCGGGGTCACGAGGAGTGGGTGCTGCTGGAGGTTCTGGCGGGAGGAGCGCCGCCTCACGCGGCGGAGCACGGGGTCGGCTGGACTGGAGGCGTTGGCGGTAGAGGGTTGGGCCGCCTGGCACGGGCGCGCGTCGTGGGAGGACTCCACGTTGGCGAAGACCTTTGGGTGCGGGCCGGTGGGTAGGGGGCTTTGGCGGAGGTGGTCGACCTGGAGGCGGAGCCGCTCTGCGATGGAGAAGAGGTGGCAGAGCTGGCGGCAGAGGGCTGCTGCAGATTTTTTTATTTTTTTTAATTTTTCTTTTGTAAACAGAAAACTGTAAATATTTTTTTTATTTTTTTTATTTTTTTAATTTCCTGCAAAACAGATGTTAGAGAGAGAGAGAAGAAAAACAATTATATGCAACTTTTTATTTTTTTATAAACAAATTAGGACGGGAACGAGGATTCGACGGAAAGTGAGGAAAGGATTTGTGTCTCTGACCACCGTACGTGGTCGGATTTGCGTGGTTGCGTGAGGTAGAATGGAAATGAAGAGATCGAGTTGTGAGATGAAAAAACGATGTCGGATAGAAAATGTGATATGGATGTTTTTGAGATTTTAGATCTAAAAATTAATCACGAAATCAAAGCAAAAATTAAATTTAAGATTTATCTAAGAAAAAATGACGGGAAAGAAAATGGATCTCACCTCGGGATGACCTCGACGAGGGCTGACTCGCTGTCACCAAACGGCTCGGAGGTTGGACATCCTTTTTCGACAAGATTGCTCTCGGAGATCAGGATCCTCTCCACTAAAGATCAATCAACGACAAATGAGGGAGGAGGAGTCCCATAAAAAGAGAAGAAAAATTACAAAAGGAAAGGATGTACAAAAGAGGAAGGTGTTTAGTGGTGGAATTAATAAAATAATTTATTTATTTAATTAATTAATTAAAAATGAATTTCGAAATTGATTAAAATAAATTAATTAATTTACAAAATTTAATTAGCCACTTTAATTGTGGTTATTTAAGTTATAAAATCAAATATTTATATAAAATGTAAGTTTTCAAATAAAATAAATTAATAAATTAAATAATAAAATCTAAATTTTATAATTAAATTAATTTAATTAACTAAAATTAGATATTTAATTTTTTTGTTAATTTTATGTAAGGAAATTAGTTTTATACAAATATTATATGTATATAGTACAATATACACATGTACAAATAAGGAAATTATTTTTAAATAATTTTTTTAAAAAATTATTATTTTTATTATTTTTTATTTTTAATAATAAAGATAATATTTACAATTATGTACATAATGTATAAAAAATATGAATAAATATATACAATAGATAATTGGTAAAACTGCACAAAACACCCCAGAAAATCGACTTTTCAACTGTAACTCCAAAAATTATGAAACCATAGTCATTTGAAAGATATATTAATTTAGAGTATAATGGAAATGAGTTTGATTCAATTTGAGTTTTTATGGAGCCGGAATTGGTCTTTCAATTATCGTTTTGCGGCTTTTTTTAAGTGTGATTATTTGCAATCTGTACATTATTTTAATTTACATTTATTTTTATTATTTACAAAACATTTTTATTTACAACTTTTGTTACAAAAATATTTAATTTGAGGTCAATTTGTGGACAAATAAAATAGTGTAAGTTTTATACAAATATACAGGGAAAAATATTTACAAATTATTTTTGGATTTTTGATTAAAGACCCTATCTCCCCCTACTTTATTCCTGGTCGATCAGGTCAAGTCTTGACCTTCTCTCGCGGTTCGGGTCAGTCTGCATTTATTCCATAAATACATCATTCATTTTTGTTTTCTTTTTCTTTTCTTCTTTATTCTTTTATTTGAGTACAAAAGTGTTAAAAATGCATATTTAACAAATACATACAAAATGGTAATTTCGTGAAATTAGTGGGTATTTATAGTTGCTTGACTAAGGAAATGAAGCTAAAATAACATAATAAAGACGATGAATCTTGGATTCATCATTCTCCTATACTTACCTTTGCTAGTCCCTTAGCAAACACTTATTTGGAAAATAAGTGAAAATAAAAATAAAGAAAAGAAAAAGGAGAGAAGTTAGAACAATGTTGATTTTTAAACTTATCTTCATAAAATTGTGGTATGGAGCTCTGTCTGAACTTTGGATTATTAATGTGTCGGAACCTTAATGGGAAATGGATTCAAACCTAAAGCCTCTAAGTTCCACAAGACTCCTATTCAGGTCTCCTCAACAATCAGATCAGAACATGTTTACATACACAAATTCTTATGACTATGAATTCTTACTTGTACGGTGTAAGTGAAATATAGCTCCTCATCTCAAAAGTAGCAAAGAAACAACCTCTCTCAAAAAGGTAACTCTAACCCCCCCAGTCTAGCGACTCTTTCCTCGAGGAGCAGGGATATTCCCTTCTAAGCTCAAGTACAACTAGCTCAAGAAGAGGGGATGGAGAAGAGAATGGACGGTAACTAGTGTAGTTAGCTATCCTTGGATGCATGACCAGTATAGCCAAGTCATCCGCTACAAGCTTACAAATATTTTACTTTGAAGCTCTTATTCTTTTTTGTAGATACACTCCGACATGCATTTTACTTTTCAATCAGGCCTATCCACTTTTGGAGATTCTGCAATTTTTCCTTTTTTTCTTCTTTTTTTTGAAATGTATACAAGGTGCAGCATGTACATAAGGAGTTTTTCCTCTTGAGCCAGTAGACTATCCCTCTTTTGAAGTACTATTGCAACCCCACATCATCCTGTATTTAGACCTCAACATCGTCAGACCAGGTTGAGACGCACTTCCCTCCCTAGAGGAGGATGAGAGGTTCCGCCTAGATGTACTACCCTCGTATGCTACCCCAAGCCAAAAGATTCTGCCCCCTCACTACCTCCTCCATGAAGAGCTACGTGTAGAGTGCTTGTCCAAGGTAAGCCACAGTTTGGAAGAATCATGCATGTGTTGTTAAGTATTCTACTTAGACTAATCAAGATGACATGTGAACATAGTCTTATGGACTCAAAGAATTAAGTCACTAAGACCTGGAAATTTTTAACTCCAATTCTTATAAGGTTCCTCTAAAAGTAAGTGGATTAAGGTCCAACTAAGCTTCATTCTTCATTTTTTTCCAAACTTAGTTTAAATGTCAAAATTATCCAGGAAAAATGCACATGCTAATGCAAGAAATATGTACAATGCAAAGAAAAGAAAGAAACATCTTTTTTTTGTAAAACAATTTTCTAATTTTGAACTTTTTATGGATTTTTGAAAAATGATGCACATGCAAAAAAAATTTTATGCAACTTTTTATAGACTTTGAATTTTGTAGTTTTTTTATAAACAAAAGGTTAGTAATATATACAAGTATATACATTTTTTTGTAATAAGGGTTAGGGATGAGATGCACATATTTACACAGGAGTAAGTCAATTATTTACAAGAATCAGGTGAAAAGATTTACAACTTGAGTAATTTATACAGTTATATACATAATGTTGGATTTTTTGTGTGTGATGCATATATTTGAAAATAATTTTACAAATAATTTTGAAGACTATAATCCAAAATAGTTTTCAAACAATTTTACAAACATTTACAAACATTTGAAAATAATTTTAGATTTCAAACAGTATATATAGATTTTCAAAATAATTTTCACCATTTTCAAAACATTTGCAAATAATTTTACAAATTTATTTTATTTCACACAAAAAAATTTTACAAGCCAAAATACTTTTACAAAGGTTGAAAATATTTTTCAAATAGATTTTCAAATAGTTTTCAAAAGATTTTTCAAATAGATTTTCGAACTACTTTCAAAATATTTTTCAAAATATTTTAACCTGACTTATTAATCAGTATATACAAAAAGAATTTTGAGGAAATATCTGCATCTTTTTTTATTTGTTTGATTGATTTTTTTGAATTTTACAAGTATTTATACAGTATTTTAGACATATTAAAAATACGAAAGTACGAGTTATGGCTAAAGCATATATACAATATATACGACACCTCCTATATTTAGCCCGAACTATGTCCTCATAGTGATCAAAGAGATGCAAAGAAAGACATAACTCGTGCTAAGTATTGGGAATTGAAAAGAATACTATACTACAACGACGAATGAAAGAATAAAATAAATACATATCGGTGATCCCCCTATACTTAGGATTAAGAAATCCTAAGTATAGAAGACTGTACACAAGGGGAAAACCGAGGGTTACAATGTACAGAGTCTACCTCCTCTATACTTATGGTGAAATATCCCTAAGTTTAGGCAGCAAAACAGAGGTAAAAAGAATCAAAAGAATAATCAAAAGTCTGACACCACCCTATACTTAGGGTAAAGTACACCCTAAGTATAGCATAATCATGAGATGAAGATGGGGTATTAGACAAAAAGAATGAATGATATGGACAGAATGGATCTATACAACTGTGAACAATGTTGAGGTGCCTCTTGACGGTCCCGAAATCGCCACGTTAAAAATGTGTTATTATCGTTCGTGCGTAAAAACTGATGATTTGTCGTTCGTTGTAGGCGGCGATCAGAATCGGTCAAGAAAATAACCACGAATATTTTAATCAATTTTTAATCGAGTGGTTTAATGTTTATTTTACGTGGGCAAGTCCCAAGGTCGAACACAAAGACGCAAAGGAACAACCTAGAATTATGTCTATCAAAATTCGTGCATGGTTTTCAAGGCGGTCTTTTTTTGGAATTTTTTAATGCAAATAAGGGATGCAAGATGCAATTACGGCATGTTTTAGGGACTAAAATACAAATTACATTCAAATGATGTCTGAAAAATACGAAACTTGGCCACAATGTAGATTCTTATGAAATAAATGCACCGTAATTTTTTCGGAATTTTTAGATGCAATATGAATTTTTTATGAATTTTTAAATGCAAACAAAATGAATTTCACTATTTAATTATAATAAATATTAAACCTATTGTTTTCAAGAGATAAAATTATCTAAGATCTGTCACTAGGTGATAGATCTCAGAAAAATCCTAAACCTCGAAATGTGGGGATTAATACCTATTAAAAATTAAATACTAAAATATGTAAAATAATTTTTATAGGGCAATTTATGCATGCAAATGTAAATCTTTTTGGGCACAATATCAAACACAATTAACTCTACAATATGTGAGTTGTTTTGGGGAATTTTTAGAGCAATGGTTAATCAATGGCAAATTTAATAGCAAGAAATGGGTCAAATTCGCAAGTTTCCACAAAATAATTAATTATTAATTAACCAATGATCATAAAAATATCCATAATATGCCAAAATGTAGAGAATTAAGTGAGGAACATCATGTTATTTTTTGAATGATAAAATAATATATTGGAGATGTCTAAAAATGAAGGAGAACACAGGGGTCTTTCTGCAATAAATAAATAAACTAAATAAAAATAAATGCAGTGGGGGCCTAATTGTAATTACCAATAGTTCTGGGGCTCAGATGCAAAATTCCCAAGGTAGCATGTGCGTAGCACGTGCTCTTTGGGTCTTGGACTTTAATGCAATATGGCGGATCTCTGGGGGTGCCCTTGCAAATTGCCCCGCGGTCACGTGCGTAGCACGTGACCCGGGGGGTGATGCGAGATGACTTCCCTCGCGCACGTGCTTAGCACATGCTGGGGTCTCGGGTGCTGGGCCTGATCTGCGGCAGAGCGACAGAGGCGAAGGGGCGGACCGGCCTTGAAGGACGGAGGAGCCCCGGTGTTGCTGTTGATGACGTGTGGTTGGCGTCGGCCGACACACAGCCAGGGTGCGGAAGTGGCCACACGCCCACGACGGTCGAAGGTGGAGGAGGGTCTGGCTCCGGTTGTTCCTACGGTGATGACAAGGGCGGAGGAGCCTCTGGAGGTTGTCGAAGACAGCGGGGACGGCGGAGTGGAGCTTGTCGATGAAGATGGAGTCGGTGGAGATCGTCGTCGCAGGCGATGGTAGCGTAGAACGAGTTGGCGGAGGAGAAGTCGATGAAGCGGTGGCGTTGGCTGTCGTAGGCTCGATCTTGGCTCTGGCCAGGAGGTGGCGAGGGCGTTGCTTGGCGGCGGTGGTCGATGTCAGTTGGTGCAGCACGGTGATGGCGGTGGAGGAGTCGGTGCAGACGAGCATTGTCGATGGAGCGACTTGGAGGCGAGGCAGAGCAGGTGTAGGTCGGAGTTGCTCGAGGGGTGATGGGGTTGATGACATGGATAATGATCGAGAGAGAGATCGGAGATGGAGGCTTGATGACGGAAGAAGGGAGTTGAAGCAGAGGAGGGATACCTGGAGGAGATGGTGGCTCGACGACGACTGTCTGAGCGGAGCAGCAGCGCAACGACGGGGCTGCGACGAGGCACGAGACCTCGGATCACGCCGTGAAGGTGGTGGTCGGACTATCACTCCTGGAGCAAAACCTTGGGTTGAACGGAAAATGCTTGGCCAAGGCGGACGAGGCGGTTCTTAAATAGGGATGTCGACGGGGGGATATGGCCGAGATTTGAGGGAGATTGGTGACGGTGAGATATGCAGGTGACTCGCGGAGGTGGTTGGCCGGTGCAGAGATCACGGGGAGGGGCGGCGGTTGCGAGGATTGTAGGGCCGACCGCTTGTTTGGGAAGAGGGTGCGGGAGGACGACGACCACAGGCCGTTCGATCGGCCGAGACCGAACGGCCTCGAACGCGCCATGTAGGACGGACGGGGAGAGAGGAGCGCATGTGCTTGGCACGTGCCTAGGGGCATGTGCCTCGCACGTGCGGGTATTTATTTATTTTTTTTTATAAAAACGAATTTAAAAGAGGCCAAAAAACGCTGACTCGTGGCGGCCCCAGGGGCGGCCACGTGTTAGCACCAGAAAACGCCACAGATAAAGATTTTGTAAAATCAAAAATAAATAGTAAATGACCATGAATCTAAATAGTTCCTTCATGAAAAATGCTCGTCTCAATGAGATCTACAACTTTCATGAAGACATCAAAATCAAAATCGATCAAATGCATAAAGTGAATTTTTAGGGTATCCTATATACATAGAATACCTGTGTTTTTGGGTTTTGTAATTTTTTGTCATTTAATCCTGATAAAAATCCGGAAAAAAATATGAAAAAATCAAAGATAAATAAAGACACCTTAATCTATTTTTTTTGGATTTTTATTAATTAAGAAAATATGTGCAAAAATATCGGGTCAAAAACTGCTAAAATACACAATGTACAAAAGAGTCCCAAAACCCAACTTTCACATATGAGCTCCGATTCACTTGAACTTGATCTTGCTTTGAAGGTAATTGAATGTGTATTAGTTCAAAAGTGTAGGATCAAAACGGACACTGGATGGGGAAGATATGGAGCTTTGAGTCCGGAAATCCTGAAACTAGGGTTTGGGTTTTTGGTCCACTTAACAGGGTTAGTGATTTTTTTGTATTTTTCATTTATTCTTATGAGTGATATGTACACAGTGGAGGTGGTTTTGGATCATTCGAAGTTAGCATGAAGGAATTAAAATCTGGGAAGTCTGGCTATTTATAGGTCAATTTTGGCTGAGGTTTTTGGCTTCTTATTTTGTGCAGAAATTATGGATAAAATGCAATTCTTATGAAAACATGCATGAATGCTAATTATGCAGAATAAATACAGAAATGCGGATGATTTTGAGCGAATGGATCTTAATAAATGAGACTTAGAGTGATAAATCCGAGATTCATCATCCCCCTATACTTAAACCATGCTCGTCCCTGAGCATCAAAAATAAACGCCATGACGTGAAATGAGATTGAGTTCCATACCAAGACCATGAGCTAAAGGTGAAAATGAAACTAAACTCGACCTTTGGATTAATAGTGTGGCAGAACTTCTATGAAACTTAGAATTTTAAAAATCAACAACCCTCAAGTTCTACATATCATTGTCACAATTTCGGCTCAGAAGTCATCTTAGATCAATCCTCTTCCCAAAGTATACCCTATGAATATTGAACAACCGACTCATGTGTGTGAAGGATTTTAGCTCTTCCCATCCAGAATGCCGGACTACCATGCTCCTCTCCTCTCCAGTAACTCATCCTCGGGGAGTCAGGTATTTCCTTCTAAGGTCTGTCGCACTGTGTTCACAATCGAATTGGGGGAAGAAGATAGAAAAAGGGAAAAAGAACTGAAGGGTGGCCAGTGTAGTCACCTCTCCTTGTGAAGATGGCCAGTGTAGCCGAGTCTCCACCAAGATCTGCAGGTTTCTTGAAGCTTGGACCTTTTTGGTCAGATTTTTATTTGGTAGAATGCTTCTTTGTATTTGGAATTTTTGGTGGTTCTGCTTGGATCTTGTTGTGCCCCTACGGATATAGAATCTTTTTGTTCCGTACATTTTTTGGGGTCTTAAAAAAATTGTGCCCACTCGTCCATCCCTTTTCCGAAGCTTTATTTCAACCCATATTTTGGTCTTT
The DNA here is from genome assembly GCA_037367405.1 of Ottelia alismoides. NCBI lineage: Eukaryota > Viridiplantae > Streptophyta > Magnoliopsida > Alismatales > Hydrocharitaceae > Ottelia > Ottelia alismoides. The sequence goes on along the minus strand of JAZKJV010000469.1, from coordinate 2,471,465 downwards.
AGATTTCCACGAGCTAAGTGCATAGTGTGAGAGTACAAATTAATTCCCTATTCCAGAGTTGTACCTAGAATGAAGAGACCAGGTTAGACACTAAGAGTCAAACACTGGACATTGTCATGTAGAACTTAAAGAATTAAGTCAAAAGACTTGAAGCTTCTAAAATCCTATTTCTCAGTGAAGTTCCTCTGAAAATTAGGTGGATTAAGGTCAAGTCAAGACCACACTCGGTTTCGGCTCATAACTCGGTTCAGAACCCAATGACTTTTCACAGATACAAATGAATGAAATGCTGGATGAAGTGCAGGTGTGTGAAATGCAGACACAAATTTTTTTTTGATGCAAAAATGAAATAAGAAGCCATTTTTTCAATAATTTTGGGCACAGTTAGTGTTGGTAGCAAAACTTTTTTTCTTTTTCTTTTTGTTGTGTTTTTTTTCAAATTAATTACCCACCCCGTAAATACATATAGACTTACGTGAAAGTACGAGATATGGGTAAAATATATACACAGACCCCCCTATACTTAGCGAGTGATGTGTCCTCAGAGCACAAGAAGCGTAAAGAAGACATAGCTCGGGCTAAGCGTAAGAGAGTGAAAAATGAAAAAATGAAGAGGTCGGGATATGTGAATGAGGAGAGTATATACAAGTGGATGCTGGTTCCCCCTATACTTAGGCTCTGGTGAGCCTAAGTATAGAAGAAGGGTGGAAGTGAAGTGACCGGGAGAAGGAGAAGGATGGTATGTACAGATGGCATCGGTCCCCCTATACTTAGGTCTTGGCCTAAGTAGAGGAAGAAGTTGTACAAGGAGGCCGATGTGGTCGGGAGGGAGGGTGGGAATGATCTGATAAATCTTCAATGTCCTCGCTCTGCGTGGATGACCTCGACTTGAACTGCCTGCTCTTTGGGAGATTCAATATATGGCTTCAGCAATTGTCCATTTACTGCGAAAGGTTGTGCATCATCTTTGAGTTTGGCAATATCCACGCTTCCATTGGTATGCACGTCGATGACAATGTAGGGACCCGTCCATTTTGATTTTAGTTTCCCATGAAAAATCTTCAATCGAGCATTAGACAACCACACTTTCTGTCTAGGGACAAAGGTTTTATCTCGAATGTGTCTATCATGCCACCTCTTGACCTTGTCTTTATAGATTACACTGTTGTCGTATGCTCGGTTTCGGATTTCAATTAGCTCATTCAGATTTAAGTCTCGACATAGTTTCCCAAGGTGACAAATCCAATTCAACTTTTTGATGGCCCATTCTGATTTATGAATTAATTCTGCAGGTAGATGGCATGGCTTGCCATAGATCATCCTAAAAGGTGAAGTACCGAGTGTAGTCTTATAAGTTGTCCCATAGGCCCATAGAACTTGGTCCAACAGTTTCGACCAATTCTTCCTATTTGGACGAACCAACTTCTAAAGAATACCCTTTACCTCTCTATTAGAAACCTCTGCCATGCCATTAGATTGTGGATGATATGGGTTGGCTATTCTATGCTCAAATTTGTACTCATCAGCCAAAGATCTCATCTCCTTGCTCATAAAGTGGCTACCTCCATCAGAAATCAAAACTTTTGGTATCCCGAACCTTGCAAATGATATTATCCTTGATAAACTTACAGACGACTTTGCTATCTGCGGTTCGGGTTGAAATAGCCTCTACCCATCTTGATAAATAGTCAACCGCTAACAAGATGTACTCAAATCCATTGCTGTTTGGAAAGGGACCCATAAAATCAATCCCCCACGCATTGAAAACATCACAGAAAATCATTGGTTGCATGGGCATTTCATCTATGTATCCCACAGTCCCTCCCATTCTTTGACAAATCGGGCATGACCGTACAAACTCATTAGCATCCTGAAATAAGGTCCGCCAGTAAAATCCACATTGGAGTACCTTGTGCGCGGTTCTCTTTCCCGAATGGTGTCCTCCAGCCTCGAGAGAATGACAATGTGTGAGGACACTCTGATATTCCTCCTGAGGAATACATCTTCTCCAGACACAATCCGGTCCTTCATAGAACAGGAAAGGATCGTCCCAATGGTATTTTCTCGAATCTGTCTTCAATCGATCAATCATTTTCTTGGTCCAACCAAAGGGAACCTTCTTGGAGACAAGATAGTTCACTATGTCGGACTACCACATGGTTTAATCAATAAGGCAAACTGATTCGTCTGGAAAAGTCTCCTCAATTGGTCCAATGTTAGGATAATCGTTTTGCTCGATTCGAGAAAGGAGATCAGCAACAACATTCTTTATTACAGGCTTATCCTTGATCTCTAAATTAAATTCCTGGATTAACAAGATCCATCTCAAAAGTCGTGCCTTGGCATCCTTCTTATCCATGAGATATCTAATTGTCGTGTGATCTGTGAAAATTGTCACCTTGGAGCCCAATATGTATGATCTGAATTTTTCAAGGGCCCAAACAACCGCGAGCATTTCCTTTTCAGTCACTGTATAATTTCTCTGTGCAGGATCCAACACTTTGCTTGCATAGTTAATCGCATAAGGAATTCCATCTCTTCTTTGTCCAAGTACGGCTCCGACAGCAAAATCCGATGCATCAGTCATGATCTCGAAGGGAAGAGACCAGTCAGGAGCTTGTAATATCGGCGATTCACATATTTTCTTTTTCAGGAGCTCGAAGGCCTCTAGACACCTGTGATTTACAATAAACTCGGTGTCTTTTCCTAAGAGCTCAGTCAGCGGGGGGCGTGATAACCGCACTTTATCGAGGGTCTAATTACGTCGCTGTGGCGACCCACAATAAAATGCGATTAATCAACAATGAACCCACAATCAAATATCAATCAATGAAAAATAAGTGTGGAGTCAAATTTATTTTTAACTCTGCACAAATGGTGTATAGTGTCAAGTATGCAGAGAGTTCGAACACAGGGAGCAAGCAGGGTAATTCACAAAAATGTGCTCAAGTGTGTGTGATGTGTCTACACTAAGCAATCAAGCAAAGGAAATGTTTTTATGGGTTTTTAGTTTTTAATTAATTATTTTTTTTTGTTTATTTTAATTTTTAATTTTTGTATTTTGATTTTTAATTTTCTGATTTTTATATTTTATATTTTATATATTTTTTTTGTTTCTTTTTCAATATTGGAAAGTAAACACAATGTAATAAAAGGCAAGATGAAATATTTATAAAACTACGTAAAAATCACCAAAAATTCAGAAATTAAATGTTTTTAGTCTTTTTAGGATTTTTTACTGTTTTTGTGATTTTTGGAGGTTTTTCAAAGTGTTTTTGATATTTTTAAATACTGAAATAAAGCTAAACAGTGGAAAAGAGACTGGCTGAGAGTAAAATGAGATTTAAAAATAGCAACCAGTAGCTAAAAATTTTCACACTATTTTTCAAATAAAAAGGACAAAATAAGGAATAAACAGGAACTGAGTTTTTGATTTTTGGAGTTTTCAACTATTTTATATATTTTTTTGAAGTTTTTGAGTGTTTTTAAATTTTTAGTGTTTTTCTTTTGAGATTTTTAATGATTTTTGGACTGACACTAAAATAGAATAAAATAGACACTAGGTGATTTTTTTGGAATTTTTGGAGGTGTTTTAATATTTTTTTGGTATTTTCTAAGCTAGACAGTGCACAAAATAGGTGTTTTTGATTTTTAATAAATATAAAAATAAAATAAAATCAAAAACTAAATATGTGGCGTCAAAGTACACATGTGAAGATACTTAAGTCTATTTTTGTGAAATTTTTGGACTTAAAAAGATAGGTTAAATAATTAGAACAAACATCCAAACATTAAACAGTCCTGGCAGGGGTATATGTGCAATATATCAAACATCCAGGGGCATACATGCAATTTTCCACAAAATATTGAACTTAATATTAAATTTATAGCACCAAAAAGCAATTACAAAAGCCGGAGGGGCTTTAGTACAAAATGTCCCAACCACGCACGTGTTATACACGCGCCTGGCAGGGGCCTAATTGTAATATCCGAAAATCTCAAGGGCTTGTATGCAAAATGTCCAAAATATTTAACGCTGATGTCAAAGTTCTGGGACTAATTAGAAATAGCAAGACCTTAGAGGGTCCCTCTACAAAATGCCCACACCTCACGTGAACTGGTCACGTGAGGTGACGTGGCGAGGGACCTAGACGCAAATGCTAAAAGCTTGAGGGTCTTTTGGCAAATATTACAATAAAATTACACTACAGACAAAAGTTTAAAGATTAAACTATAAATACAAAAGGGGCGAGGGTGAAGGTGCAAAATACCCTCGGCGCGCCGATCGAACGGCTGTGGGTCTTCACTTAAACACGTGTCGTCGATCGGACGGCGATGGCGCTTCGTGGATGCACGGCGGAGATTAGAACGCTCGAAGACGATCTGACGGCTGAGGCGTGGTGCAATCCAACGGCTACTGCTTGATCTGGAGGGGGCGCCCTTGATCGAACGGTGGTGACGGCGGTTGGAAGAACGCGGAGGAGCTCCGACTGGGCGAAGTTCCTCGAGCTCCTCCGCCCGGCTCCGACGGCGTTTGGGCTTCAAATTTGGGCTGCGGCCTCCTGCAGGTGTCAGCTGACGTCTGGAAGCATCAAAAGCCACCGGCGTTCGCCGGTGCTCTCGCACGGAGGTGGCGGAGCTGCAAGGTCCCAGGTGCTCCGGCGAGAGGGCAAAATTGCTCCAAACGCTTCGTTGGGCTTCAGTACCTGCACAAAAAAGTTAAGGAGGTCGAGGGCAAAATGCCTCGACCTCAGGTGGCTCTCGAAATGGAAGGGAAAGCGAGATAGGGGCTCGCCGGAGTTGCGCTCCGGCGAGGTGATCTATGGAACGATTCGATGAGGGATTTGACGAGGGATTAAGAGCGAAAAGATCCTAACATTAACAGGAACGAGATGGAGATAAAAATGGGAAGAATGGCTGCCTCGATGGCCAAGGGCCAGAGGGTGAATACCTCACGGGGACACCCGCCGGAGGTGGGGATGGAACACGCCCAACTCGCTCGAATTCGCCTCTCGAAGGTGTAGACCTGGAGTTGTCACCTCCACGGTGCTAGAGCGACTCCAAGGAGGGGAGGAGCTGGATGATTTGCGGTTCAAAATTCAAAAGAAGGTCAAGGGGAAGCTTAAGTATGGTTGACGAGGGGGTGGAAAGAACGAGGTGCCTGGCTTGATTCAGAGGTCTTCAGCCCAAGATGATGCTTGGGCGAGGTTCCTCGATGCTGGAGCTTCAAAAGTTGTGAAGGGTGGAAGACGAAAGGATGAAAGCGGCGGCCTCGAAAAAATGGTGGAAATGGGGTCAAAAGCGGGCCTGACAAGGGCTATAGGGTGTAGGTCAGACTGTTGACCTAGGTCAACAGTCCTGGCCTCCTGGTTGGTCCACGTGGACCAACCAGGAAAAACCCTGGAAAAATATTTTATTAATTCTTTTTAAAATACTAAATGGCCGAATTAGATAAAAGTTATAAAATAAAAAATGTTTAGAATTTAATGTAGTATTTTATTTTGATTTTTAATTATTTTTAGGAGATTTATTTTTACAAGTTGCCTTTTTGACCTTATATAGGTATAATACCTGTGTAGTTTAGTATTTTATTTTTATTTGGTATATTTTAATTTCTTTAATTTTGTTTATAATTTTATAAATTTATAGAATACTTTTATACACATAAATATATTTTTATTTTATTTTATTGATATGTTTTGTATATTTAATAAAATACAAGTATGTTTTGTATAGGTATGTATATAGGTAATGTACCAATGTATTGAATATATACAAGTATTTTATTTTTAATTTTATTTAGGTTTTTATTCTAATTTTAATATTCACAATTATTATAAGTAATATTTACAACCTTATAAAAATATAAAAATAATGAATAAATAATAAATTGAATATTTTAATAGGTACACTGTACAATGAGGGTCCAAAAGTCAACTTTCAAACCGTAGCTCCGCCAAATGCGAAACCACTGCCATTGGATAGATTATTTTATTCTATATACAATTAAAGATGAGTTTGATGCATTTGGGGTTGTCGTTTGTGAGATACGGGTCTGGGAAGTTGGGATTCTGGATTTTTATTCAGACCATAACTTTTTATTTGTACATTATCTTTCTGTGAAATCAATTTTGTATTTTTCTTTATGATATTATCTACAACTTTCATGTTCAAAGTTTCTTTATTTGATGTACAAAAAGTGGAACCAAAAATAGGTCCCAAAATGAATAAAGAATGAATAAAATGTATAGGTATTTTATCTGTGTTTTGACCTTATCTCCCCCTACTTTATTCCTTGTCGACCTATTCATCAAGGTGCCTAGGTCTCGGGGGTTTTGGGTCATAAAGTATTTACAATATTTTATTCTTTTTCTTTTCTTTATTTATTCTATAATTTTGGCCTTAATTACAGTAATTTATACACTGTTTAGATGTACATGCATGAATGCTAAGATGCTCTATTTAAGGGTATTTTCAGGCATTTGCTAGGGTTTTTGGTGCCAAAATGATAGAATAAAGATGATGAAATGTGGATTCATCATCCCCCTATACTTTACCTTTGCTAGTCCCTAGCAAACACTTATGCAATAAGTGCAAAAAGAAACAGAAAGAAAAGAAAAAGAAGAACTTGGATTTTATTTGATTGTCAAACTTGTCTGCACAAAATCAAAGTTTGGAGCTCAAGTCGGACCTTTGGAATTTTAGTGCGGGCGGAACCTTAGTGAGAACCGTGTTTGAAATCCAACAGCCCTTGAGAATCCCAAAACTCTGTCCAAGTCTCCTCAATAGCCAGGTCAGAAATATCTCAATTCATACGCAAACTCTTATGACTATGAATTTGACTTGTACAGTGTAAGTGATGGTGGCTCTCCCCAACTAGAATGACAAAGAAACTGACTTCTCCAGTACGACAACCCAATGATTCCCCAATCCAGCAACTCCATCCTCGAGGAGCGGGGTATTCCCTTCTAAGTTCAAGTGGCAACCAGCTCAAGAGGAGGGGGTGAAGAGAAGAATGGACGGTAGCCAGTGTAGCTACCTATCCTTGGATGCAAGACCAGTGTAGTCAAGTCATCCTGCTGCAGGCTCACATGATATGACTTTGGAACTCAAGCTTGCTTATTGACTTTGTACTTGCAGGCTTTTTATTTTTGTACATGCCTGAACCCCCCCTTTTTTTTTAAATACTATTCACAGCAGCATTTACATAAGGAGTTTTTCCTCTTAAGCTAGTAGACTATCCCTCTTTTGAAGCTTTATCGCAACCCACAGCCTCCTGTCTTTAGACTTCCTAATCACTGGACGGGTTGGGGTGCACTTCCCTCCCTAGAGGAGGACAAGTGTTTCCACCTGTGTGCGTCTCATACCGGCAAATCCAATCCCCTCACCACTCCAACTGAGTTGAGCCATGTGAAAGGTGCAGGTGTCCAAGTTAGGTCATTATCAACAAGAGTCGTGCGTGTGCTCCGAAATACTCTACTTAGGCAGTCAAGAATCCATTGAACCAAGTCTCGTGATCCTCAAAGAATTAAGTCAACTAGACCTGAAGTACCTCAAACCAAGTTCCTATAAGGTTCCTGTTATTAGGTAGATTTTAAGGTCCAATCAAGCTCCAACCTCCGGATTTTACTTAGACTTGTTCAACTATCAAACTCAATCCGAAAAATGCTCATGCTATGCAATGCAATGCAGAAAATATTTTTGTGATGCAATTTTCAAAGATTTTGAACTTTTTATGGATTTTGAAAAGATGATGCATGCATTTTTTTGTATTTTTCAAAAAGATTTTTCAAATGTTTTTGGATTTTAATTTTTGCAAATGTTTTTGGGAATTTTTGAAAACAAAAAGATTTTGGCTGAAAACAAGGTGAAAATATGTACACGGGAGTGCTTCTTTATATACAAGAAGTGGATTTTAAGAATTTACAAGGTAAGTGGTCAGTTTTATACATATATATATATAGTGGATTTTGGTGTGATGTGAATATTCCTCAACTTATTTGACACAAACATTTTCAAACAATTTTTGAAAACTATAGTCCAAAATAGTTTTTACAAACATTTTACACACATTTGAAAATCATTTTGCAAAGGTTTTCAAAACAGTATATATAAGTTTTTCAAATCATTTTTGCAACCATTTTCAAACCATTTGCAAATCATTTTTCAAACATTTTTATTTCACACAAAGAAAAGAAATTTTGCAAAACACACATTTTTACACAGGTTGAAAACATGTAACAAAATATTTTCAAAATAGTTTTCAATAGATGTTCACAAAAATTTTCAAACCATTTTTCAAACATTTTGTAAAAAACATTTTCACCTGATTTATTAATCAGTAAATACAAAAAGAATTTGAGGAATAAGCGCATCTTTTTATTAATGAATTTTAATGAATTTTAAAGAATTATTAAAGAATTATTAGCCATATTATTAAGAAAAATACGAAAGTACGAATTATGACTAAAGTATATACGCAGTATATACGACCCCCTATACTTAGCTTGAGCTATGTCCTCATAGATCGGAGAGAAAAGAGAAGACATAACTCGTACTAAGTATAGACAAGTCTAACCAATAAAGAAATAAATGAATGAATCAAACGAATGAGAAGTTGACCGTCCCCCTATACTTAGGATCAAATAATCCTAAGTATAGCAGACTGTACACAACGCAGGGAGGGTCAAGGGTGGGAATGAACAGACCGTACTCAAATTGTCTCCCCCTATACTTAGGGTAAGATATCCCTAAGTATAGACAAGAAGAGGAGACAATGGAGAGGATCGAAAAGGATAGAACAACTCGGGGTGCCAACCCCCCTATACTTAGGACAAAGTACGTCCTAAGTATGGAAAACTGTCTACAAGGGCGACACCTTTTTGATAGATAAAGAAGATAGAAAAGGAAAAGAAGAAAAGAAGAAAATAAGAAAATAAATCGACAGACAACAAAGTGATATAAACAGATGGATCTGTACAGCGGAATATAGAATTGATCACCATGTATGAGATGTAGACGATGAGAGTCAAAGGACACATCTCATACCAGAAGAATGGGGGCAACGTCAATGGTCGGCGGATCATGATCAAGATATAGTTTCAGGCGTTGACCATTGACGCGGAAGGTAGAGGAAGATGACGGTTCGGATATGTCGATGCTGCCATTGTCATGTACCTTCCTGACCACATACGGTCCTTTCCACTTGCTCTGTAATTTCCCTGGAAATAATTTCAGCCTGGAATCAAACAACCATACTCTCTGATCTGGTTCAAACTGTTTATGGCTGATATGCGAATCGTGCCATGTCTTTACTTTCTCTTTGTACTGTAAGCTGTTCGAAAAGGCTGTATCTCTAAGTTCCTCCAGGGCTGCCAATTCTGCTCTTCTCTGTTCTCCTATACTCTCGGGATCTAAAAGCAACTCAGTAACTGCCCAAAAAGATTTATGCTTGATCTCCACTGGCAAATGGCACGGCTTGCCATAGACGAGACGAAAGGGAGATGTCCCCAATGGATTTTTGAAAGATGTCCGATAAGCCCACAAGACCGAGTCCAAAAGCTGTGACCAATCCTTTCGGTCTGGGCAGACAACTTTCTGCAAGATAGTCTTTATCTCCCTGTTCGATACTTCGGCAAGACCATTAGTCTGAGGGTGATAAGGAGTGGCAACCCGATGGTCAATGCCGAACTCGTCTGCAAGGGCCCTGACTTTGTCATTAATGAAGTGAGACCCCCCGTCGGAAATCAAGACTCTAGGTACACCGAACCGTGAAATGATATTTTTCCTCAAAAATTTGCAAACGGTTTTAGCATCTGCGGCTCGGGCGGGGATGGCCTCAACCCATCGGCTGACATAATCCACAGCGAGCAAAATATGCTCGAATCCCTGACTTTTAGGAAATGGGCCCATGAAATCAATCCCCCATGCATCAAAAACCTCACAGAAGTGAATGGGTTGCATGGGCATCATGTCTCTCTGTCCGCAGGTTCCCATTTTCTGACAGTCAGTACATCTCTTCACGAACTCATCAGAATCCTTGAAGAGAGTAGGCCACCATAGGCCGGATTGAAGCACCTTCTGTGCTGTCCTTTTTCCAGAATGATGTCCTCCTGCCTCAAGCTTGTGGCAGTATGTGAGGACGCTATGCTGCTCTTCTTGAGGAATGCACCTCCTCCAGATACTATCCCCTCCTTCATGATAAAAGACGGGATCCTCCCAATGGTAAAACTTGGCCTTAGCTAGGAAGGTCTCAAGTTTCTGCCTGGGCCAACCCTGAGGGACTGTCTTGGCAACAAGATAGTTTACAAAGTCAGCATACCATGGGAGTGAGGTGACAGCCAAGATCGCCTCATCCGGAAATGTCTCAGTGATAGGTGCGCTGGGCTCAGATTCCTCAAGATTCTCCAATCTGGAGAGATGATCCGCCACCACATTCTTGACTCCAGGCTTGTCCTTAATCTCAATATCAAATTCCTGGAGTAGAAGGATCCATCTGGTGAGACGTGCTTTGGCATCCTTCTTAGCCATTAAGTACCGGATGGCGGTATGATCAGTATAAATGGTCACTCTAGATCCGAGAATATATGATCGATACTTATCAAGAGCGAAGACTACGGCCAGCATCTCTTTCTCAGTCACAGTGTAATTCCGCTGCGCGGCATCCAAAGTCCGGCTGGCGTAGTGAATGGCAAACGGTAAACCATCCCTCCTCTGTCCAAGCACAGCCCCAACGGCAAAATCTGAAGCATCCGTCATGATCTCGAATGGGAGAGACCAATCGGGTGGCTGAAGGACAGGAGCTGAAACAACCATGTTCTTGAGAGTCTCAAAAGATGCAAGACACTTATCATTAACAATAAACTCGGTGTCTTTGGTCAGCAAGTCAGTAAGCGGTCGGGCAATTCGACTGAAGTCCTGAATGAACCGTCGGTAGAAACCGACATGCCCCAGAAAAGACCGTAACTGACGCAGATTGGACGGCGGATTGAGTTTTCTGATGATGTCCACCTTAGCCGGATCGACCTCCATGCCCCTGTTGGAGACGATATGACCAAGGACCGTCCCTTGAGTCATCATGAAATGACTCTTCTCCTAGGATAAAACAAGGTTAACCTCAATGCAGCGCTTCAGCACACGGTCTAGGCAGTCAAGACAAGCGTCGAACCCGTCGCCGTAGACCGAGAAGTCATCCATGAAGACCTCTAAACAGTCAGCACCATGTCCGAGAAGATGGACAACATGCACCTTTGGAATGTCGCCGGAGCGTTACATAGACCAAAGGGCATCCGTCTGAAAGCATAAGTCCCAAACGGACAGGTGAATGTCGTTTTCTCCTCGTCTTCGGGCGCAATGGCCACTTGATTGTATCCAGAGTACCCATCAAGAAAACAATATTGACTCTTCCAGCTAGCCCGCTCGATAATCTGATCAATGAATGGTAGCGGGAAGTGATCCTTCTTGGTGGCTTCATTCAATCGTCTGTAATCCACACAGACCCTCCAAGAAGTTGGTACTCTGGTAGCGATCTCCTCTCCGGACTCATTGACAACTGTAGTGATACCCGTCTTCTTGGGTACCACATGGAGCGGACTAACCCATTTGGAGTCGGAGATGGGATAGATAAAATCAGCGCTCCACCACTTGGAAATTTCTTTCATGACTACGTCTCGAAGATTCGGGTTCAGCCGTCGTTGGAACTCATGCGACGGCTTAGCGTTATCCTCAAGATAAATGTGGTGAGAGCAAAGATTGGGGCTCAGCCCCTGGAGATCAGCTATACTCCAACCGATTGCCTTGCGGTTTCTTTCAAGAACCTCCATCAGACGAGATTCTTGCTCTCCAGTCAAATCTGCAGAGATAATGACTGGGTGCATTTCTGGCTCTCCAGCAAGGAATCTGTACTTCATCGACTGCGGTAGAGGTTTCCGTTCTGGACAACTGGGAGGTGGCAGATCTGGCTTCTGATATGTCTGTGTAAATGCTACCAGGTCTGCATGGGAGAACTCTCGCTCTGCATGAATTGCTGACGAAGGGCGGCCTTCTGAATCAACTATAAACTGTACTGGCTCGCACTCTGTCATGGTTGTTGGCTCAGTAGGAATCAGACAAGGCAAATAATCATCAAAGTCATCCCAGTCAATGTCTGAATCCGAGGGATCAGAAGAAGATGAGCATGATTGAAATTCCTCAGCACCACTCATCACAACACTGTCAGCCTCAGAGATATCTTCATCCAGGGATGTGCTCTCCCGGCTCTCGACTGCCATGAGCTTGAGATACAGGGAATCTGTAGGCAAGGCGAGGGTCGGTGCTACGGGATCTTGCCAGTTGGATTCATCATCAGTCATCTCAAAATCACATACCTGGTGGATGTCTAGCTCTTCCTCTGTCATCTGCGCTGCTTCGCTGGACTGCTCGGAGCACTCTACTTCTCTGGCTCTGATCTCTTCGATCGTCTCTATTTGTATGGTTTCGCCCTCTACGCGAAAGCATACCTTCCCGCTATCATGGTCGGTCACCGCCTTGGCTGTGGCCAAGAATGGACGTCCGAGAATGATGGGGGCATCAGTCACCGACTCAGGGATCTCCATGTCCAACACAACGAAGTCCACGGGGAATTTCAGGCCCTGAATGGTAACGACCACGTCTTTCAATAACCCCTTCGGCCTCTTAATCGACCTATCAGCAAACTGAAGGACGGTTCTGCTTCGAAGAAGAGGACCAAACTCGAACTGCTTGAGTAAGGCTGCCGGAAGGAGGTTAATTGAAGAGCCGCTGTCTAATAGAGTACGATCAAACTGTTGCTCCTGAATCTCGCATCTGACATAGGGAGCTCCTGCGTCTGGTCGCTTGGCTGGCAGCTTATTCTGGATGATGCAACATGTGTCATGAGTGAGCATATGGATTTGATCTCTGTGCCTCTTCTTCCTTCGAACAGTAGTTGTCTCTTTCAAGTTCTTTTTGAAGAAGGGGATATGCTCAAATGCTTCTCGTAGAGTCAGCTGAATATGAAATCTGTCAATCATTTCATTGCCGAACTCTACCTGTTGGCTCTTTTTTGGATTTTCTTTTTTATTCCCCTTCGCTCGGCGGAGTGCCTCAGGGAAGGGGATGGTAGGGGCCTCCTCAGATGGAGGACTAGGAATCGGTCCCTATGCCTGTGAAGACGGAGAATCCATACAATAATCATTATTCACCACATATGGATCCGCAATTTGAACAGAAACCTTTCCTTTATTCATATTTTTGTTTTTGTTTTTGTTCCCACAGTCTCTAGATACAAAATGTGGTAACATCACAGATGATGGCTCAACAAAAGTAGATGTGGTGGCCTCAGTACCACCACTAGCACCGGTCTTCGCGGCATCAGCACCGCGCTCTGGTTCATCATTCAAAATGGTGGCTTCAGCACCACCGTCTGCATCTGGTATTACGACGGCATCAGCACCGTCGTCATGGACTCCATTATTGGTGGCATCAGCACCACCGTCTTCAACATCATCATTAGCGGCATCAGCACCGCTCCTCTGCTCCTCTGGCGCTCCTAGTTCAGCATCTGGTTGTCGCTCAGAAGAGGCGCCGCCGGCTGGCATCCTACCGCTCCTAGTAGTCACAAAATCAGCATCATTCAATGAATAAGACATATCATTCAAATCGTCACTAGGAGAGGTATCCTCTGTGAACTCTACCTGCTCAGATTTTCTTTTTAGGTTATTAGGATTAGGTTCGATCTGAGCGGGTATGGCGGCTTTGCCTTTGACAATATCCCGCATCTCCTGCCGGAATTCATCCATTTCTTGCCTGAAAGATGCTCGCTGTTCAGATAGCAAGCGGGCAAGATCATCGAGGGCTGGGTTCTCATAGGCTGGACCCTGAGAACCGGATGTCTGTCCCTGCTGGAAATGGGGTTGCTGCTGCTGGTGTTGTTGCTGATACTGGGGGGAAGGCTGGTGATAAGACTGCTGAGGCGGCTGACGCTGCCTCCACTGCTGTCCCTGATAGGAGGGACGAGGACCACTCTGGTATTGTTGCTGATGGGCATACTGGGGCTGTTGCTACTGTGTCGGCTGGCTGTTCTGCTGTCCTTGAGTAGGAGGATGCTGCTGGGATGAGGATCCACCATTGCCCCAACGAAATCCGGGGTGATCCCTACGGATTGTGGGCTGAGGGTATTGGTCATACCAAATCCCATTGACTTCCATCAATGGTTCCTGCTCAAAGGAAGGTGGAGGAAGAACTGCCAGTGGCTGCTCCGGCTGGTAGACCACCATCTGAGTCTCCTGAGACGGCGGTTGCTCTGGATGGTACTGTAGCAATGGGACCGGCTCCGCCTGGATATGGTTCACCTGGCGGTATGAGGTGGAGGCCTGGTTGGGATTGCTGCTGCTGGAAGCAACCTGTGACCTGGGAGGCTGTTGGGACTGGGTTTGTGCCTCCTGAATACATAGAATTTGAGTCTTCAGGTCACTCATGGTTTTGGTGAGAAGGTCCATCTGGGCTAGACCTTGGTTCTGCTTCTTTTCGAGGATCTCCATGCGGTCCAACTTTTCGCTAATGATGCCCATGTCGGCTGCTGCTGATTCGGCTTGGGATGCGGCTACCGACGTTGTGCTGGGACCGGCATCGATGCGGGCGATCCTCTGAAATGATCCCGCTCCTTGCGGGGGCTTCTGCTGAGTATAGACTCGGGCCTGGGTCATCACTGTGGAGTTCTCTGCCATGCCTTCGTAGATGGCCCAGACGTCGTCTTCTCCCTTGGAGAAATAAGATCCACCGCAAGAGGCGTTCACTAGCCCCTGCAGCTCCGGTGTCAGCCCACAGAAGAAACTCTGCACCAGGTTGGGCTTGGATATATCGTGATGTGGACACCGGTCAATGAGCTCTCTGAATCGATCCCAGGCTTCATGGAACTGTTCATTTGGGATCATGACGAAATTGCTAATCATATCTCTGGCTGCATTGGTCCGGCCGAGAGGATAATATTTCTTCAAATACGCGGTCCGGAGATCTGCCCAAGTATCGACGAATCGCCCAAGATGTTTGAGCCAATATGCGGCTCTATCAACCAATGAGAACGGGAAGGCGATCATCTTAATGGTGTCCTCGGTCATCAACCGATCATGGATAGTACTGCATATCATTTCAAATTCTTGGAGGTGGAGGTGCGGCTCTTCGGTCGGCAGCCCGTGAAACTTGGGTAGCAACTGAATCGTGTGGTGCCGAAGCTCGAAATCTCCGTGGATTGGCGGAAGTCTGATCCACCGGTGAGTGAGGGACGAAGCTGGGTTGTGCAGTTCCCTCATGATAGTCTGTGGCGGTCGCTCAGCGTCTGGATCGCCTCCTCCTGCATCGGACCCTCCTCCTCCTCCACCGCCACCGCCCCCAGGTCGGTTTTCTCTCAGCTGTGCTATCTCTCTCATCAGATCACCCATGAATGTTCCCTGGTCACGGATCTGTCTCTGCATATTTTCCAGGGACGCTAGCAAGGAATTGTTGATGGCCACTTGATCAATAATGAACGGGGGATGCTCGTGGTCATCTGGGTGCTCGCCTCTGTCTGCCATTGCTGGATTCTCTGAAAAAGCAAAAGAGGCCATCTCAGGTGCTGTCGAATGAGCGGAACTCTGTGATGCACTGAATTCTGACACAATTGGACTGAGAGAAGGAGAATGGGAAGGGTGGTCGAGGGGGAACAGGGTGGATGTGAACTCGGGCTCGGAGAGCGGACTCTCCGAGGCATTCCTAGATGAGTAAGAAGGAGTGCTAGATAGCGGTGCCGACAATGTCGGCCTAAGAGATCTCCGTCCCATCATCTTGATTATTCGAGAAGAGTGGGGATAATGCAAGAGAAGAAGAAGATGATATGCAACAAAATTGTGCACAATTGTGCGGTGTTTTTGATCTTGACCTAAATAAATCTAGCAATCAAACGCAAAGCAAGGGTGAATTCACCAACTCAACTCGTGAAGCCGTGAAGGTTCGGCTTTTATCTTGTCAATTTTAGCTTGTTTTCAGGTATTTATCTTTTCACGAGTCCTTAGAACGCTACGCCTATAGGAGCGAGAGTACTGCCAGGAAAGTGTCCCCGTACTTGTCCTCCTCCTGTGTAACCTGTAACTTGCGCTTTTTGAGGTCCTTGTAACCCTTCCTGGATCCCTACTCAGCCAAAGAAATAGAGGGAGGAAGCCGATAGGCGAAACCGATACTTCGGACCTCGCTCGCAACGGAATCACCCGTGAGCGTGCAAGATCCTACTCGGACGCAGCCGGTGAGACAGACACACCCGTGAAGGCGTGGCCTAGGCTCGGTACTTCGGACACGGTCGGCGCTCACACAATAGTGAGTCACCAATGGCGACCAAGTCCTACTCGACTACGTACGATAGTAGCGCCAATACTTCGGAAATCCAGGCGATACACAAGGCAGCCACAAGTTGGGTTTTGGGCTCTAATCCTTACGAAGCGCTCACCTCACTTGGAAGGAGACCTTCCCATGCAACCTGAAGACAAGTGAGGGTGTTACTCTCCCCAAGCAATGAATCCAATTACCAATTTTATTTTGGTCAAGTTTTCTTTAGCAGTCCCTTTTTTTAATTTTTTTGGTGTTATCGCTTCTTTTGAGTAGATTCAAACAAGCACCTAACGGTTTTTGTATTTTTCCTTTATCCTACTTTGTTCCAAAAACAGAGGGAGAATAGAGTCGGAAAAGCCGTGCAAGTCGACACCAAGGTGGAAATCTCACCTTTGTGCCTAGATGATGCGTGCAAAGTAAGAGGACTTACAGCGAATCCCAGCTCTCTCCATGCGGGATGCAAAGCAGAATTTTTAAACCTACACTATATGGCGATATGCAAGCGGAAATCGTCCTAGAACAGGCAGCTGCTAGCGTGAAGAACCACAAGCTAACTAGTAACTCCTAATCCGAGTGTCCGGTCTAGGCTCACCCCTCCTCTGCCCAACACATTTGGGGTAGGAGAAAGCGCTTGTTCGGGTGTGAGCTCGCGGCGCGTGGATTTGGAAGCTACTAGCTAACTGTTTAATTAGTCTAAGTCCAAATACGAATCTATAGGAGCATGCAAAGATAATTAGGTGTTTGGACCTATTCTAATCGAGTCAAGCAGGACCTAGAACTAAAAGTTCAATCCACAAAAGAAAGTGAAAAATGAAAACAAAACCGGAAAATGACAGCGATAAAAACTCGTCAAAAACTGCGGTGAGCCCCCGGGTGAACAAACACCCGGAAATTAGGCCCGATAGTCTGAGTGTCCAAGTCCAAGTGTACCTGTATTATTACAAATTAAAAGATCACTCTCTCACCAAAAATAAATGAAAAGCTAAGCTAGTCACTCTCTCTCTCGCTCTCCTTGCTCTCTCCTGCCGGCTTGGCTAAAGAATAGCCGGCTCCACGTCCCAAGGTTGCGTCGGGTCGCCTAGGCGATCCGCCTCGCTCCGCGGTCCCTCGCAAGAAGACAAAGAAGAGTGGTCAGATAGCTCAACGAGATATATCAAAATGTAAGAGATGGAAAATAATGCTATGGTAAACAGTCACGCAATCAAACAAAATGTGAACTATTCGCTGTTGCTCCCCGGCAACGGTGCCATTTGATAACCGCACTTTATCGAGGGTCTAATTACGTCGCTGTGGCGACCCACAATAAAATGCGATTAATCAACAATGAACCCACAATCAAATATCAATCAATGAAAAATAAGTGTGGAGTCAAATTTATTTTTAACTCTGCACAAATGGTGTATAGTGTCAAGTATGCAGAGAGTTCGAACACAGGGAGCAAGCAGGGTAATTCACAAAAATGTGCTCAAGTGTGTGTGTGATGTGTCTACACTAAGCAATCAAGCAAAGGAAATGTTTTTGTGGGTTTTTAGTTTTTAATTAATTAATTTTTTTGTTTATTTTAATTTTTAATTTTTGTATTTTGATTTTTAATTTTCTAATTTTTATATTTTATATTTTATATATTTTTTTTGTTTCTTTTCAATATTGGAAAGTAAACACAATGTAATAAAAGGCAAGATGAAATATTTATAAAACTACGTAAAAATCACCAAAAATTCAGAAATTAAATGTTTTTAGTCTTTTAAGGATTTTTTACTGTTTTTGTGATTTTTGGAGGTTTTTCAAAGTGTTTTCGATATTTTTAAATACTGAAATAAAGCTAAACAGTGGAAAAGAGACTGGCTGAGAGTAAAATGAGATTTAAAAATAGCAACCAGTAGCTAAAAATTTTCACACTATTTTTCAAATAAAAAGGACAAAATAAGGAATAAACATGAACTGAGTTTTTGATTTTTGGAGTTTTCAACTATTTTATATATTTTTTTGAAGTTTTTGAGTGTTTTTAAATTTTTAGTGTTTTTCTTTTGAGATTTTTAATGATTTTTGGACTGACACTAAAATAGAATAAAATAGACACTAGGTGATTTTTTTGGAATTTTTGGAGGTGTTTTAATATTTTTTTTGGTATTTTCTAAGCTAGACAGTACACAAAATAGGTGTTTTTGATTTTTAATAAATATAAAAATAAAATAAAATCAAAAACTAAATATGTGGCGTCAAAGTACACATGTGCAGATACTTAAGTCTATTTTTGTGAAATTTTTGGACTTAAAAAGATAGGTTAAATAATTAGAACAAACATCCAAACATTAAACAGTCCTGGCAGGGGTATATGTGCAATATATCAAACATCCAGGGGCATACATGCAATTTTCCACAAAATATTGAACTTAATATTAAATTTATAGCACCAAAAAGCAATTACAAAAGCCGGAGGGGCTTTAGTACAAAATGTCCCAACCACGCACGTGCTATACACACGCCTGGCAGGGACCTAATTGTAATATCCGAAAATCTCAAGGGCTTGTATGCAAAATGTCCAAAATATTTAATGCTGATGTCAAAGTTCTGGGACTAATTAGAAATAGCAAGACCTTATAGGGTCCCTCTGCAAAATGCCCACACCTCACGTGAACTGGTCACGTGAGGTGACGTGGCGAGGGACCTAGACGCAAATGCTAAAAGCTTGAGGGTCTTTTGGCAAATATTACAATAAAATTACACTACAGACAAAAGTTTAAAGATTAAACTATAAATACAAAAGGGGCGAGGGTGAAGGTGCAAAATACCCTCGGCGCGCCGATCGAACGGCTGTGGGTCTTCACTTAAACACGTGTCGTCGATCGGACGGCGATGGCGCTTCGTGGATGCACGGCGGAGATTAGAACGCTCGAAGACGATCTGACGGCTGAGGCGTGGTGCAATCCAACGGCTACTGCTTGATCTGGAGGGGGCGCCCTTGATCGAACGGTGGTGACGGCGGTTGGAAGAACGCGGAGGAGCTCCGACTGGGCGAAGTTCCTCGAGCTCCTCCGCCCGGCTCCGACGGCGTTTGGGCTTCAAATTTGGGCTGCGGCCTCCTGCAGGTGTCAGCTGACGTCTGGAAGCATCAAAAGCCACCGGCGTTCGCCGGTGCTCTCGCACGGAGGTGGCGGAGCTGCAAGGTCCCAGGTGCTCCGGCGAGAGGGCAAAATTGCTCCAAACGCTTCGTTGGGCTTCAGTACCTGCACAAAAAAGTTAAGGAGGTTGAGGGCAAAATGCCTCGACCTCAGGTGGCTCTCGAAATGGAAGGGAAAGCGAGATAGGGGCTCGCCGGAGTTGCGCTCCGGCGAGGTGATCTATGGAACGATTCGATGAGGAATTTGACGAGGGATTAAGAGCGAAAAGATCCTAACATTAACAGAAACGAGATGGAGATAAAAATGGGAAGAATGGCTGCCTCGATGGCCAAGGGCCAGAGGGTGAATACCTCACGGGGACACCCGCCGGAGGTGGGGATGGAACACGCCCAACTCGCTCGAATTCGCCTCTCGAAGGTGTAGACCTGGAGCTGTCACCTCCACGGTGCTAGAGCGACTCCAAGGAGGGGAGGAGCTGGATGATTTGCGGTTCAAAATTCAAAAGAAGGTCAAGGGGAAGCTTAAGTATGGTTGACGAGGGGGTGGAAAGAACGAGGCGCCTGGCTTGATTCAGAGGTCTTCAGCCCAAGATGATGCTCGGGCGAGGTTCCTCGATGCTGGAGCTTCAAAAGTTGTGAAGGGTGGAAGACGAAAGGATGAAAGCGGCGGCCTCGAAAAAATGGTGGAAATGGGGTCAAAAGCGGGCCTGACAAGGGCTATAGGGTGTAGGTCAGACTGTTGACCTAGGTCAACAGTCCTGGCCTCCTGGTTGGTCCACGTGGACCAACCAGGAAAAACCCTGGAAAAATATTTTATTAATTCTTTTTAAAATACTAAATGGCCGAATTAGATAAAAGTTATAAAATAAAAAGTGTTTAGAATTTAATGTAGTATTTTTTTATTTTTAATTATTTTTAGGAGATTTATTTTTACAAGTTGCCTTTTTGACCTTATATAGGTATAATACCTGTGTAGTTTAGTATTTTATTTTTATTTGGTATATTTTAATTTCTTTAATTTTGTTTATAATTTTATAAAGTTATAGAATACTTTTATACACCTAAATATATTTTTATTTTATTTTATTGATATGTTTTGTATATTTAATAAAATACAAGTATGTTTTGTATAGGTATGTATATAGGTAATGTACCAATGTATTGAATATATACAAGTATTTTATTTTTAATTTTATTTAGGTTTTTATTCTAATTTTAATATTCACAATTATTATAAGTAATATTTACAACCTTATAAAAATATAAAAATAATGAATAAATAATAAATTGAATATTTTAATAGGTACACTGTACAATGAGGGTCCAAAAGTCAACTTTCAAACCGTAGCTCCGCCAAATGCGAAACCACTGCCATTGGATAGATTATTTTATTCTATATACAATTAAAGGTGAGTTTGATGCATTTGGGGTTGTCGTTTGTGAGATACGGGTCTGGGAAGTTGGGATTCTGGATTTTTATTCAGACCATAACTTTTTATTTGTACATTATCTTTCTGTGAAATCAATTTTGTATTTTTCTTTATGATATTGTCTACAACTTTCATGTTCAAAGTTTCTTTATTTGATGTACAAAAAGTGGAACCAAAAATAGGTCCCAAAATGAATAAAGAATGAATAAAATGTATAGGTATTTTATCTGTGTTTTGACCTTATCTCCCCCTACTTTATTCCTTGTCGACCTATTCATCAAGGTGCCTAGGTCTCGGGGGTTTTGGGTCATAAAGTATTTACAATATTTTATTCTTTTTCTTTTCTTTATTTATTCTATAATTTTGGCCTTAATTACAGTAATTTATACACTGTTTGGATGCACATGCATGAATGCTAAGATGCTCTATTTAAGGGTATTTTCAGGCATTTGCTAGGGTTTTTGGTGCCAAAATGATAGAATAAAGATGATGAAATGTGGATTCATCAGGGCGATCTTTGAAAAATTTGGGATAAACCTTCGATAAAATCCAACATGCCCTAAGAACGACCTCACTGACTTGACGTTGGTTGGTGGCTCAAGTTTCTTGATCACATCTACCTTGGCAGGGTCGACCTCCATTCCCTTTTTGGAGATGATGTGCCCCAACACGATACCCTCAGTCACCATAAAGTGACTTTTCTCCCAAGAGAGTACCAAATTAACCTCCCTGCATCTCTGGAGGACTCGGTCCAAGTGCGCTAAACATGTATCAAATGAATCACCATGAACCGAGAAGTCATCCATGAAGACTTCCAGGAAGTCACCAACCATTTCAGCAAATACGACAATCATGCACCGCTGAAATGTGCCTGGGGCATTACAAAGCCCGAATGGCATGCGCTTGAATACATAGGTACTGAAGGGACATGTGAACATGGTCTTTTCCTGATCCTCGGGAGCGATAGCTACTTGATTGTAGCCGGACTACCCATCAAGAAAACAGAAGAATGCTTTCCCTACAAGTCTCTCCAAGATTTGATCAATAAATGGCAGTGGAAAGTAATCTTTCTTGGTCGTAGCATTCAGGCGCCTGTAATCGACATAGACGCGCCACGACGTGGGTACTCGGGTCGCGATCTCTACCCCCTCCTCGTTGGTGACCATATGGATTCCCGACTTCTTCGGGATGACATGAAGTGGGGCCACCCACTTGGAGTCAGAAATGGGGTATATAAATCTTGCTTTGCACCATTTCTCTATCTCTTTTTTAACCCCTTCCAGAAGATTGTGGTTTAATCTTCTCTGAAATTCATGGGAAGGCCTTGCATTATCCTCAACATAAATTTGGTGCGAGCAGAGAGCAGGGTTTATTCCTACGAGATCCGACATAGTCCAACCGATGGCTTTTCGATTTCGCTCAAGGACTTCGAGTAATCTGGATTCTTGGTTCACGATTAATGATGAGCTAATGATTACAGGGAATTTTTCTTTGGGTCCATTTAAAAATGCATACTTCAGTGTGGGGGGTAGTGGTTTCAGCTCTGGCAATTCTGAATCATCAATCAAGTCTGGCTGAATGACTTTTGCACCTGGCTTAGTGTCGGTTGGTGGTGTATCACTCTACGATGTGCTAGCTACCAATTCCGAAGAAAGGTGAGTCGAATCGCTAAAGTAGTGCAGTAATTCGGCCAAAGCCACGTTCGACTCATCATCGATATTTCTTTGATTGTCCCAAAGATGATGGGACTAATAAATCTGAAAGGATTTCTGTGTCATCAAGAATGTAGTGATCTGAGTGACTAGATATGTTTGGCAATGTCTCGCAAACTGCATTGTGCATTGTTTCTTCTTCTGATGATGTGCTTTCAATCTACATGTCTAGCAGTTGGTCACACGGTCCAGTAGTGCTGAGGAGATTGCATTCTGATGTTTCGACATATTCAGTGGTGGATTCGAAGTCTGACCTTTGCCACTTTGTTTGTTTCATCTCCAAGTCTACTTCTCTGCCTGGAGAACGGAACTTCATCATTCCGGTGCCGTAATCGAATACAGCTTTGGCGGTTCTTAGGAATGGTCTTCCAAGAATGATTTGTGATTCCTTCCAATGGTTCGGGGTCTCCATATCCAGGACAGTGAAGTCCACTTTGTATTACGTACCCTCGATCATGATGATAATATTTTTCACTTCTCCCTTAGGTCTTTTAGTGGATTTATCAGCAAATTGAAGTAAAGATAACGATTTCTTGAGAGGGCCTAACTCCAATCTATAATATAAGGCTAAGGGCAGAAGATTTATGGAAGAACCATTGTCGAGAAGTGTGCGTGCGAACGCAATACTGCCAATGCGACTCTCCACATAATGGGCACCCAGATCCCTTTTCTTTCTTGGTAAATGCTGATTTTTGACACATTTGGTAGTGGCAACTGTCAAGATATGAGTCTCTACAAATTGGCTTGTTTTCTTATACGTTTCACCTTCAAGTACTTCTGGAATGCTGGATTACTGGCTACATACTGATCAAAGGGTACTTTGACTATGATATTTTGCTGGCAGAATCGTTCCATTTCTGGGTCATCCAGAATGTTTTTCTTTTGTTTTCCTTTCTTAAGAGCATGGGGGAAAGGGATAGAAGCATTTGAGACAAGAGATAGAGAGCCAGAATCATAAATAAGAGCATCTTTATTAGACTTGGAGTTCTTATTACAATCATAAGATTCTTGATAATAATCAAAATCGGGTTGCTGAAAAGGTGACAAAGGTATTTTTGCAGCAACTAGAGGCACAAGGTCCTCTGCAGACTCCATAGATGCTTTCCCTTTATCTTGCGTTGGGATCTTCAGGCATCCTTCTTCTTCCTCCTTGGAAACATCCTCTGGTTAATCTTACGAGTCTTCATGGTCTGATCCCTTGCCCGGTCAGGTACGACCACGGTCCTTCCGCTCCTGAGTGACATGGCATTGATATTGCCAAACGAAAGGATCTCATGTTCAGATGTGGAAAAATCTGAATAGTATACATGGCCATTGTGTTGAGATGATTGAGATTTTTTCAAGCTATTGGGGTTAGCTTAAACTTGGGCAGGAATGGTTGTTGCTGGGGCTGTCTGCTCATCCTTCCAACGGGACAAACGATTGACATCAACACGTAGATCGTGCAGCTCATTTCGGAAGTTGCGAATCTCTTCAAGCATTTGCTTCTGGATATCGATCGGTTCTTCTGGAGGATTGGACAATTGAGCTGATTGTCTGGGAGCTTGATATTGCTGAGGTTGGTTCTGGCAATTGTAGGGCTGCTGCTGCTTCGGATGCTAGAAAGATGCAGTGTTCTGAGTGTGCTGTGGAGCCGGAGGAAATGCGGCATTATAGAAAGTGGGCAGACGCTGATAAGACTGATGGTCCCCCATATTAACCTGTCAGGTAGTGTCCTGTGTGTACCAAATGCCATTTACTTCGAATGTCAGAGGCGGGGCTTCTTTGACTGTCTCGGCCAGTGGGGGTAGCTGCTGGGAAGGTTGGGCATAGGATTGGTCCTGAGCCCATGGTTGTTGTTGTTCTGCTCCTGGTTGCTCCTGGACATGATGCACATGATAGATCAAGATCGTGGGTGCATTAGGCATCCCCATCTTGGACACCTTCTCAGTGAGCTCCTCCATCTGCTTTGGGAATTGGGAAATCCTGTTGTCGATGTCGTTCATTTTCTTATGAATTTGATCCACCACTGTCAATTTATCGGCGATGATGTTCATGTTTGGAATCAAATCCTCTGATGTCTCTGCGACAGTTTGCTTTCCTCCTTTGGCTTGAAAGGTGTTCAAGGAATCAGTGTATGCTCTACTAGCGATCTGTGAACGGCTTGTCTCTGCCATCTGCTCCAGTACCTTCCAGACGGTCTCAGCTCCACGTGATATGTAATTCCCCCTGCAGGCAGCGCTAACTAACACTTGCGTCTCTTAGTTGAGGCCAGAGTAGAGTGACTGAACTAGGATGTTGTTATCCAGGTTATGGCAGGGACATTTCTGTAGCAGGACTTTAAACCTATCCCAAGCCTCACAGAGTGGTTCATTAGGCATCTGAGAGAAACTGGTGATACGGGTCCTCATTTGGTTGGTCCGACTCAAAGGATAGAATTTCTTCAAAAACAGGTTTTTGAATCTCTCATAAGTGGTCACAGTCACTCCTAAGTTTTTCACCCAGTAATCCGCCTTCCCTTTCAAGGCGAAAGGTAGTGCAGTGAGACGAATGTAGTCCTGACTGACATGTGGGTGCCTCAGATTAGAACATATCAGCTCCAAATCTCGCAAGAATGCATATGGCTCTTCAGTTGCATTTCTATGGAATTGGGGTAGTTGACTCAGGAAGTGTGGATTCAGTTCATAGTTAATCTCTGGCTGAGGTGGTTGCAAATAATTCCTCACTCTGTACTGCCCAGGATTGTATGCGACTTCCATTGGCGGTTCTCCCTCAGCATTCAACTGCTCAAGTTGTTCCCTCAGTAACTGTTGTTGCTGCTCAGATGCAGCCAGTCTTGAAAAAATCATATGTATTGGGTCTTCATTATGTTCCTCTCATGGTTCCTTCCTGGGAGGCGGCGTGGGCGGCATCTTCTTCTTCTTCTTCTCTTCACCTTCAGAATGGGAGAAATCAGAGTCAATAGAATGGAAAGATTCAGAATCAGAGTTATCGAGGTAAGAGTCTTCCTCGATGTGATCATGAGATAAAGCAAGAGTATGGGTTTGACCTTCTTCCCGGAAGCTGAAAGAATCATAAGAGGAGGATTCAGGGGAAGGGTGTCCATGAACCCGAGGTGATCCTGAGTAAGAGTGCCTCTGAACCTTTGAGATTGCAAAAGTTGTGGCGGTCAGAGAAGGGTTCGCGGAGTCCGAACGAGAATTACCACAATTTTCCATTCTCGATTCAAAATGATCAGCAAGAGGTTTACGGGTCATGATCTAGGCACAAGTGTGTGGTATTCGTTGATTATCTAGTTTTCTACACACAATTCAAACACAATACAAGGGTTTGTTTCACCAACTCACTCAGTGAAGGCCGTGAGAGTTCGGCTAATTATCTTGTCAGTTTCAATTGGTGAGAATTCAAGTCTTGCAAGTCCTTTAAATGAGCTGTTAGGTGCATGTATTTCCCGACCAACTATCCCTAATTCTTACGACTAGTTGCACCTACTTTCAGCCAGTATGGGAGTAAATAAGGACCGTAGAACGACTACCCTTTACTTGAGGACGGAGCCTTACGCAGTGTCCTCTAAACCACCCACTCTGGTAAGGAAATCCGGATCGTTTACCAGCTATCCGTAGATCCTCACTGAGAAGTAGCTAATCACTTTTGGTAGAATCAGTAGTCAGTATGAAAATCCTAGCTTTGGCTCTATCCTAGTGTGTATCTCTCTCCTCGTTGCAAGATAAAATCAAACAATGTTGGGGTTGCTCTCCTACAAGAATTCTTGATTTTATGGGTTCTTAAGATCGGCTATATTTAGCAGCCCCAATTTTAATTAGGTGATCACTGAAGAATTAAGTGATTAGAATAACAAACGTCTATCGTTCAGTCCCGATTTCCATTAAAATTATGTGATAAAACAAGAGGGAGAAGTTCGGGAAAAGCCGATGCACGCGAAAATAATGATGTATGCTCCGTTAGAAGACTTACAGTGAATCCTCGCAATTTCCTTGTGGGATGCTAGACAGAAATTGAAAACTTTATTCTAAATGAATGCAAGTCGGTGAAAAACCGCACCTAAGCAGAAAGTTCTATTAGCGGGAAAGAATTGAGTTAAATTTTGGCTAAGTTGAACGATCTAATGTGCGTCTCAATTAAAGTGCAGTGTGGCCTCAGATCCTACGAGCACAGTCAAAAATATAAATGCTCTGAGAGCCGTATGTGCAGGTCTATCCTAATCGCCACTCAAGTCGGGTCCCGCCCTCACCGGAAAGTGAAACAGGCCACGGCACACCACAAAAGAAAGTTCAGAGTCTTTTTACACATGCGAGAGTCCAAACGGACACCGCTATAAATGAGCAGAAATTGAAATTTGCATAAATTAAAAACCTAGACTCTACGCTCTCTCATGACTCGACTTGATCTTAATTTAATCACGGCTTTTCGGAAGTCGGTGAATATGCTTCGGTTTCTTGAAAACCGCTCCATATATGCCAAGCACCTCGCAAGAAAAATAAGAGAGAAGATGTAAGAGAGTGACTCAAAAATAATCAAAATAAAATAAGAAAAATAAATGCTGAGAAATAAATGCAGGAAATAAAATGGAATGTACAATGAAAAATTCGGGCGTCAAACTACCCGAATGCGGAAAACCGAACGAAAATTTTCAAAACAAAAAACTAAGCCGTTTGCCTCCCTAGCAACGACGCCATCTAACGATTCTGAAATCACCGCATTAAAAATGTGTTATTATCGTTCATACGTAAAAACTAATGATTTGTCGTTCTTTGTAGGCGGCGATCGGAATCGGTCAAGAAAATAACCACGAATATTTTAATCAATTTTTAATCGAGTGGTTTTATGTTTATTTTACTTGGACAAGTCCCAAGGTTGAACAGAAGAAGGCAAAGGAACAACCTAGAATTATGTCTATCAAAATTCGTGCATGGTTTTAGAGGCGGTCTTTTTTTGGATTTTTTTAATGCAAATAAGGGATGCAAGATGCACTTTCAGCCTGTTTTAGGGCTAAAATGCAAATTACATTCAAATGATGTTCGAAAAATACGAAACTTGGCCACAATGTAGATTATGATGAAATGAATGCACTGTAATTCTTTTGAAGTTTTTTGGATGCACTATGAATTTTTTATGAATTTTTAAATGCAAAGAAAATGAATTTCACTATTTAATTAAAAAATATTAAACCTACTTTTTTCAATAGATAAAATTATCTAAGATCTTCACTAGTTGATAGATCTCAAAAAATCCTAAACCTCGAAAATATGGGGTTTAATACATATTAAAAATTAAATACTGAAATATGCAAAATGATTTTAACAGGGCAATTAATGCATGAAAATGCAAATCTTTTTGGGCACAATATCAAGCACAATTAACTCTACAATATACAATTTTTGGGGAATTTTTAGAGCAATGGTTAATCAATGGCAAATTTAATAGCAAGAAATGGGTAAAATTCGAAAGTTTCCACAAAATAATTAATTCTAATATAACCAATGATCATAAAAATATCCGCAATATGTCAAAATATAGAGAATTAAGTGAGGAACATCATGCTATTTTTTGAATGATAAAATAATGTACTGAGATGTCTAAAAAATGAAAGAGAACACAGGGGTCTTTCTACAATAAATAAATATACTAAATAAAAAAACAGTGGGGGCCTAATTGTAATTACCAATAGTTCTGGGGCTCAGATGCAAAATTCCCAAGGTAGCACGTGTGTAGCACGTGCTCTTTGGAGTCTTGGACTTAAATGCAATATGGCGGATCTCTGGGGGTGCCCTTGCAAATTGCCCCACGGTCACGTGCTTAGCACGTGACTCGGGGGGTGATGCGAGATGACATCCCCCATGCACGTGCTTAGCACGTGCTGGGGTCTCGGGCGTTGGGCCCGGTCTGCGGTGGAGCGATAAAGGCGGAGGGGCGGACCGACCTTGAAGGACGGCGGAGCCTCGGTGTTGTTGTTGATGGCATGTGGTTGGCGTCGGCCGACACACGACCAGGGGGCGGCGGTGGCGACGCGTCGACGGCGGTCGAAGGCAGAGGAGGGTCTGGCTCTGATTGTGCCTGCGGTGATGATAAGGGCGAAGGAGCCTCTGGAGGTTGTCGAAGACGGCGGGGACGGCGTAGTGGAGCTTGTCGATGAAGATGGAGTCGGTGGAGATCGTCGTCGCAGGCGATGGCAGCGTAGAATGAGTTGGCGGAGGAGAAGTCGATGAAGCGGTGGCGTTTGCTGTCGTAGGCTCGATCCTGGCTCTGGCTAGGAGGTGGCGAGGGCGTTGCTTGGCGGCGGTGGTCGATGTCGGTTGGTGCAGCACGGTGATGGCGGTGGAGGAGTCAGTGCAGACGAGCGTTGTCGATGGAGCGACTCGGATGCGAGGCGGAGAAGGTGTAGGTCGGAGTTGCTTGAGGGGCGATGGGGTTGATGACAGGGATAATGATCGAGAGAGAGATCGAAGATGGAGGCTTGATGATGGAAGAAGGGAGTTGAAGCAGAGGAGGGATACCTGGAGGAGATGGGGGCTCGACGACGAATGTCAGAGCGGAGCATCAGCACAATGACGGAGCTGCGAAGAGGCACGAGACCCCGGATCACGCCGTGAAGGTGGTGGCCGGACTGTCACTCCCTGGAGCAAAACCTTGGGTTGAACGGCAGATGCTTGGCCAAGGCGGACGAGGCGGTTCTTAAATAAGGACGTCGACGGGGGGATATGGCCGAGATTTGAGGGAGATTGGTGACGACGAGATATGCGGGTGACTTGCGGAGGTGATTGGCCGGTGTGGAGATCACGGGGAGGGGCGGCGGTTGCGAGGATTGCGGGGGCGACCGCTTGTTTGGGAAGAGGGTGCGGGAGGACGACGACCACAGGCCGTTCGATCGACCAAGATCGAACGGCCTCGAACGCGCCACGTGGGACGGGCGGGGAGAGAGGAGCGCACGTGTTTGGCGCGTGCCTGGGGGCACGTGCCTCGCACGTGCGGGTATTTAAATTTTTTTATAAAAATGAATTTAAAAGAGGCCAAAAAACGCTAAGACGTGGCGACCCCAGGGGCGGCCACGTGTCAGCACCAGAAAAAGCCACAGATAAAGATTTTGTAAAATAAAAAATAAATAGTAAACAACCTTGAATTGAAATAGTTCCTTCACGAAAAATGCTCGTCTCAATGAGATCTACAACTTTCATGAAGACATCAAAACCAAAATCGATCAAATGCACAAAGTGAATTTTTGGGGTATCTTATATACATGGAATACCTATATTTTTGGGTTTTGTAATTTTTTTGTCATTTTTTAACCTGATAAAAATCCGGAAACAAATATGAAAAAAATCAAAGATAAATAAAGACACCTTAATCTAATTTTTTTGGATTTTTATTAATTAAGAAAATTTGTGCAAAAATATCGGGTCAAAAACTGCTAAAATACACAATGTACAAAAGAAGCCCAAAACCCAACTTTCACATATGAGCTCCGATTCACTTGAACTTGGTCTTGTTTTGAAGGTAATTGAATGTCTATTAGTTCAAAAGTGAGTAGGATCAAAACGGACACTGGATGGGGGAAGATATGGGGCTTTGAGTCCGGAAATCCTGAAACTAGGGTTTGGGTTTTTGGTCCACTTAACAGGGTTAGTGATTTTTTTGTATTTTTTTATTTATTCTTGTGAGTGATATGTACACAGTGGAGGTGGTTTTGGATCATTCGGAGTTAGCATGAAGGAATTAAAAATCCGGGAAGTCAGGCTATTTACAGGTCAATTTTGGCTGAGGTTTTTGGCTTATTATTTTGTGCAGAAATTATGGATAAAATGCAATTCTTAGAAAACATGCATGAATGCTAATTATGCAGAATAAATGCAGAAATGCTGATGATTTTGAGGGAATGGAGCTTAATAAATGAGACTTAGAGTGATGAATCCGAGATTCATCACCTCTCAATAAGCGCTAGAGTTTACGCCCCTAGCTGGGCGCAAAGGCTAGGATAAACGATGTATCAAGGTTCAGGACGACATCTATGATGCAAATACCATATTGTCGTCGTAGTCTTTGTGGGAGAACAATGGCGAGCTCACCAGAGTAAATGATGACACCTGCTACCGGGTAAAGATATGGGAAGATGAAATCGGGCTCCGGTAGCACAAAAGAAATCATCGGCTCAAGGTCTGAATGGAGTGAATGGATGGAGCCGAAGAAGTTGAACGTGGAGAAGGAAGGATCTGTCATGGAATTCTCCACGCCAGTCGCCGTCTCCAATAGATAAGGAAGATCAAGATCAGGAGACTTACTAAAAGGCCAATATCCGATGTATGTAATGTAGAGAAATCAGTAAAATCATCGAATACCTCAAAGATCGGGTCATCCTCGCGAGGGTCGTCGAGGAGAGAAAAATCAAACTCAAGATCACAAATATCAGAAGACTCGGTCTCGTGATCCGATAGGTCGGATGGACTCCGAGAAAATGAAATCGAGTACACAGGGTTCGTGGCATCCTCCCACAGATAACCCTTAGGGAGTAATGTTGAATCATCGAACTGGGGATCTATGCTGCCAAATATCAAGTCCTCCAAAAATATACGACATCATCAAGTGGAGGACATACGGCTCAAAGACGAGACTATCTAGGTCTGGCAAATCAAAATGGTGTCCCTCATCAAGCTCTTCATTCTGAGATGGATCCAAATGTGTATCTGAATCTGAGAAGATCTTCTGAAGAAAGGATACTGAATCAACTGGACATGGACCCTGAAATGACTCAAAGGATGGGCTGAAATGTGGGATCCTCCTCAATGTCTTGGGATTCTAGCAGACCTAGAATCCAAGAATCTTTGACGTGAAAGTGCGGGACTGACTCGAACTCTGGCTGGAAAATCAACCGAAAATCAATCAGTGTCTGGGAAGTCACAGTTCATCGTCTCTCATCTGTGTAGGTGAAGTATCAGTGCCCTCTAGCTGGTGTGTAATGACTGGATCCTCATGAAGTGTAGCATACCTAATTGGTATCGCATCATCCTTGTTTGTTGTCCCAATAAATCATCTGGTGGAATGTCTGAAAGTTCTCTCAAGATGGTCTCAAATAAATCCATGTCGGGACTGTGGTTTGAACCACCACATGAGGTAATGACTGATGATATCTGCTCTGCGGTCAACCCTCTCATGGCGATCTGCACAAGGTCAGTCGTCGAGATTCCATGATCTAGAAATCTCATCAATGGGTCAACAAATCTAAGCCATGAATCTCTCAATGGCTCCTGGGGGTCAATTAAAAAATCTCGAATACAAGACCTCATCATGTCTTCTCTATGCTGGGGGTAAAATCTTTGCAAGAACAATGATCGTAAATCTCCCTACGTAGCGAACTTCCTTCTCAATCATCTGTGGCAACTCTTGGCTCTACCCTGAAGTGAAAATGGGAAGGTAATCAGCATCAGCTCCTCATAAGTGATATTAGAATATGATCGTGATCCACAAAACTCCTCAAACTCATCAATATGCAAATAAGGCTCCCCGTGCACTTCCCCTGAAAACTTCAGCAGTAGATCAATGAACTCTAAATCAAGAGTGAAGGGACTCAATGCAGAAGCAGACTATGCTTCTTGATCTGGGTATTCATCCATCATCCCAAGATAGAAGTCATTTAAAGCTCGTAACTGCTCCGTGTGATCTCCTATGAAATGTACTCTCATCTCAACAAGGTGATTGCCCGGGTCTCGTATCTAGTCAATCTGGTCTCCAAGGGTGTCAAGCACAACATGCCCTGAATAAGAAGGTGGGAATGGGGAGGGAGAAGATGGGATGTCGGTCGGAGTTCTGACCTCCCAAGAGAGTGGGCGGAAATGATGGGTATGAAATGAAGAAGCCGCAAAATCCGGCTGGAAAGGAGAATGTCCCATCATAAAGAGAGGAAAGAAGCATGATGAAGGGAGGGAGGGTTGGATAGAAATAGAGTGAAGGAGATAGAAGGTGACTGCTAATGATCTAGGTAAGATTAACGTAACCAACTCACACCAAAGATATCCAAACACAAAGCAAACCCTCAGTTCACCAACTCAACACAAATCTGATTGTAAGAGTTCGGTCTTTACTTTTTTCAACTTTAAAAGTTTAGTGATCAGAAAAAAGTTGTACAAACACTTAGGAGGCTTAATGGGATTTGGGAACTACTCCCTAGTGTGTACATGAGTAATTAAAAGCGCAAACAATGAGGGGGTTGCTCTCCCAAAACAATGATGAATCAATTACGTTTATTTTAAAAGTCAAGTTCAATTAGCAGTCACAATTTTTTTTAAAAAAAATTGATTTTCTCTTTTTTTGGATTTTTTTCAAAGATAATGCCTAACTAGCTTTCTGATTTCCTCTTTGATTAATTTGAGTCCAAAAACAGGGGGAGGAAGTCGAAAAAGTCGATGCGTGGTCAAACACAATGATGCATGCAGAGATAGAAAATGTGTACCTTACTCCAGCACTCTACATGCAATATGATTCGCGCATAAATTAAATACTGAAAGTAAACTAACTATATGATGCATGATGAAATAGACCTTAGACGAGCGATTTCTATTGATCATGAAGAACAAATTGCTAACTAATCAAATAGAGAGGCATGAGTCCGGTCTCAGATGTCGATCGGTGTCCACCACAACGGATCCTGCCAGCGTTGTATACGACCTCTAGCGGCACATGGCCTCTCAAACGATTAAGTTAAATTTTTCAATTTATTTTTAGCTAGGTGCAATACATTCTATAGGTACATGCAAGCAAGTAGGTGTTGGACCTTAGCTAATTACGTCACAATCAATCAAGATCCTACGTCTAGGGGCTAAATCCGTGAGAATCAAATAGAAAGTTATGACGGTAAAATCAAAAACGCAAAAACAACAGTGAGGTCCCCCAAGTGCACCGACACTTGGCGAAACAGACACTGAATAATATCCAAGTCCACAAGAGTTTAAGTATCTAAATTATTACAACAATCTCAAAATGTTCTCTCAAGTAAAAATAACTGTCCTCTTCTCTTCCCTGCTCCACCTCCTGTGCGGGTCCTCCAAAAAGAAACTCCAAGTCGTCCTCCAAGCAGTCCTTCGCACAAAAAGTAAATAAGAGATGTTCAGAAAACAATTATAATATGGAGAGACAAGCAAAACTGAAAAATGACAACTAAACCGTACTTCCCGGCAACGGTGCCATTCTGATGACACGTCTGACAACTCAGCTTAAGTAGGAAAATATTCAGGGGTCATTGTGACCCGAATCACCAAGCACAATCAACGAGAAAAAAGATATTTAAATCACTTGAAAGAAAATTCAAGCAATGAAATGTAAGCGGTCTTCGCTACTAAAATTATCTGTTATAGCGACCAGGGTCGAACAAAAGGAGCACGATTTAAAAATTTAGCAATCAAATTTCGAAAATAAAATTTCTAATGGTTTTTGCTTTTCAAATTTTTTTATTTTCAAATGAAGAACAATATGCACAAGGAGAGAAATACACATGCACACTCTCTTTTTGTATTTTTCAGAATATCCAAAAAGGATCAGAAAATTGCAGAAAATATATTTTTGGGTTTTACAGGTTTTGAGATATTTTTATTGATTTTTTCGAATTTTTCTGATTTTTTTGTAATTTTATAAAAATCAAATAGTGGAAATATGGATAAATAGTGCACAACAAGAGTATTTTGCAACTTAAAATAAATTTAAGTGCCCAAAACTCCTAGAACTTATTTTTTATGATAAAATACTTAAATATCTATAAATAGAGAGTGGAAAACGTAATTTTCGGATTTTTATAGAATTATCTAGCATTTTTATAAGATTTTTAATTTTTCATATTTTTTTCAGTTTTTATAAATGATTATTCACGAGAATTGAATAGAAATTAAAAGACAGTCAAATACACCTATAGTAGTTTTTTTGGATTTTTTAGACAAATTTTTGAATTTTTATGATTTCCTAAAGTTCAGGCAGACAAAAAGAAACTTTTTATTTTTTTAAAAAATATCAAATAATAATGAAATGCAATGAAATTTTTACACAATGTTTAAGCACATAGCATTTACAAATTTTTGTAAATTTTTTAGAGCAACAAAAACATTTATTCAACAAGAAAAAGCACGCAATTTAATGGTTTGGATACACAGGGACTAAAGTGCAATTACTTAAAGTTTCTACATTAAATATAACAATAAATAAGAATGCGGGAAGAATATGCAAATTACCCAGTGAACATATGTGTCGCATGTGCCTTGCGTTGGAGGGGGCATTATTGCAAATATGGAAACTCCTGAGGGTGTCTCTGTAAATTTTTCAAAAGATTTTTTTATTTCAAAAACGAACCCTAGGATTCCTATGCTTGGGTCCTTTGTTTCCAAACGGGGGATAGAGGGGGCCGACTGCCGCCCTCCCTCTCTTCAAGATCGGCAGTGGAGGCGGCTGTTCGACGAAGGAGGCAACGGACGGTCGTCGTCGCGGAGGTAGGCGAAGGTGCGAGCGTTGGTGGCTTGCTGGAGGCGCGTTCGAGTAAAGGATCCGTGTCTCCGACCACACGTGATCTGAGGTGCGTGGTTGCGTGAGGTAGAATGGAAATGAAGAGGTCGAGATGTGATATGAAAAATCGATGTCGGATTTGAAATGTGATATGGATGTTTTTGGGGATTTTAGATCTAAAAATTAATCACGAAATCAAAGTAAAAATTAAATCTATGATTTATCTAAGAAAAAACAATAGGAAAGAAAATGGATCTCACCTCAGGATCAGATACGCCGTGATGGCCTCGACGAGGGCCGACTCGCTGTCACCAGACGGCTCGGAGGCTGGGCACCCTTCTTTGGCAAGATTGCTCTCGAAGATCAGCCTTCTCTCCACCAAAGATTGATCAACGACAAATGAGGGAGGAGGAGTCCCATAAAAGAGAAGAAAAATTACAAAAGGAAAGGATGTACAAAAGAGGAAAGTGTTTAGTGGTGGAATTAATAAAATAATTAAATTAATTAATTAATTAAAAATAAATTTTGAAATTTATTAAAATAATTAAATTAATTAATTTACAAAAATAATTAGTCATTTTGATGGTGGCTATTTAAGGCATAAAATCAAATCTTTATATAAAAAGCAAGTTTTCAAATCAAATAAATGAATAAATTAAATAATAAAACCTAAATTTTATAATTAAATTAATAAAATTAATTAATGTTAGATATTTAATTTTTTGTTAATTTTATGTAAGGAAATTAGTTGTATATAAAATATTATATACATATAGTACAATATACACATATACAAATGAGGAAATTATTTTAAATAAATTTTTTAAAATTTTATTATTTTTATTTTTAATAAAAAAGATAATATTTAAAATTATGTACGTTATATATAAAAAAATAAAGGGATTTTATCACTTATGCCCCTCCGAGATGTTGCAATATCAGTTATGCCCCTATCTTTTTGGTAATATCAGTTGTGCCCCTCAAACTTGCTCCGTCATCAGTTGTGCCCTTCCGTCAGATTGACCGTCAAAAAATTAAAATAACCATGGTTTATTCAAACCATGGTGTGGTTAAGAAGGGTATTATGGTCCTCTTCTGTCTCCCTTCTCCTCCTCCGTCTTCTTCCTCCCTTCTCCTCCTCCTCTCCCATCTTCTTCCTCTCCCACCTGTTGCCGCCCCGACCTCCCCCCACCCCCTTCGTCGTCTCGCTCCTCCGCCATACCTACATGTTGACACGGTGGACGCAACCACGACAGCAGCATCCGCCTGCCACGCCAATGGAGGAAAAGATCTCGATGCCATGAGCGATTCTACGGAGCTGCTGGTGGGCTTGACGGCAGGGCTGGAGAAGCTGGCCTCGCGCATGACCAGGGGAGCGGCGCCGGGGAGGGGAGGTTGCGGGACAGGGGCAGGGGTCGGGGGGTTTGGGTGCTCGGGGCGGCGCGGGACAGGGGGAGGCTCAGGGGGCGGGGCTTGCGGGACAGGGGCGGGGGGTTGGGTGCTCGGGCGGCGCGGGGCAAGGGGAGGCCCAGGGGGCGGGGGGCGGGGCTTGCGGGACAGGGGCGGGGGGGTTGGGTGCTCGGGGCGGCGCGGGGCAAGGGGAGGCCCAGGGGGCGGGGGACGGGGCTTGCGGGACAGGGGCGGGGGGGTTGGGTGCTCTGGGCGGAGGGGAAGGTGCGGGGGTGGGGGCGGCGTCGGGGAGGGGAGGTGGCAGTGCGGGGCAGGGGGTACGGGGCTGGGAGGGGGTGCAGCCCAGGGAGAGGGGGAGCAGGGGGCGGCGCCGGCAAGGGGAGGAGGTGCGGGGCTGGGAGGGGTGCAGCCCAGGGGGAGGGGCACAGGGGGCGGTGTCGGGGAGGGGAGGGGGTGGCGCCGGGGAGGGGAGGGGGCGGCGGGCTGGGAGGAGGTGCGGTGCCGGGGAGGGGGAGGGGCTGCGAGGAGCTCGGGGCGGAGAGGGAGGAGGAGGAGGTCGGAGGAGGAGGAAGAAGATGGGAAGAGGAGGAAGAAGAAGAGGTTGGGGAAGAGGAGAAAGAAATGACCATATAACCTTTTAAAAAAAATAATTCCGCTTATGTCCTCAAAGTTAACGTCCGTTTGCACTGTAGATGGATGGTCACTAACCCGAGGGGCACAAGTGATAAAATAGCAAGTTTTGAGGGGCACAACTGATATTACCAAAAAGATAGGGGCATAACTGATATTGCAACATCTCGGAGGGGCACAAGTGATAAAAATCCCAAAAATAAATATGAATAAGTATATACAATAGGTAATTGGTAAAACTACACAAAATACCCTATAAAATCGACTTTTCAACCGTAACTTCAAAAATTATGAAACAATAGCCAATTGAAAGATAATTTAATTTAGAGTATAATGGAAGTGAGTTTGATTCAATTTGAGTTTGTATAAAGTCAGAATTGGTCTTTTGATTATTGTTTTGCAGCTTTTTCTAAGTGTGATTATTTGCAATATGTACATTATTTTATTTTGCAATTATTTTTATCATTTACAAAACATTTTTGTTTACAACTTTTGTTTATAAAAATATTTAATTTAAGGACAATTTATGGACAAATATAAGTTTTGTACAAATATACGGGGAAAAATATTTACAAATTATTTTTGAATTTTTGAATTAAAGACCCAATCTCCCCCTACTTTATTCCTGGTCGATCGGGTCAAGTCTTGACCTTCTCTAGGGGTTCGGGTCAGTATGCATTTATTCCATAAATACATCTTTCATTTTTCATTTCTTTTTATTTTCTTCTTTATTCTTTAATTTGAGTACAAAAAGTATTAAAATACATATTTAACAAATGAATGCAAAACGGTAATTTCACGAAATTAGTGGGTATTTACAGGTGTTTGACTAAGGAAATGAAGCTAAAACAAAAGAATAAAGACTATGAATCGTTGATTCATCAAACACATTCTGCCTTACAAGTCCAACTTGCATTCCTAATCGGTCTTTAACATCCGAGCCAACCACCCCTAAGGTGATGTTGACCCGTCATTAATTGAACCAACCGGCAATAAGATTAGAACTCGCTATGCGTAATCCAACATCGCCCCAATAATATGAGGAATCGATATTGGGGTCACTACGCATACGACCTTACTCTTTCGAGAAGCAAAGAGTCTGATTCAAATGCGCTTGTATGAAGGAGCTGTCACTTCGGACAGGCATCTTCTACATACAATCCCTGACGACGGAACCCTTCACCTTGACGGGAGACCATGGATGTCACTTATGTGATCCTCCATCTCATATTCAAATTCTAATTAATCATTATGAATCATATTAATTACGATTAATTCTTCCAAGGGAAATACAACTCTATTCATAATAGAGTGTTTTAATTTTAATTGGATTCCAATTAATCTAATCATATTAAATTAATGAGCTAATTAATATCCAACAAACAATTTTAATTGTTACTTGAAATATGATATTATCTCAAATACGTTTTATTTTGAATTTTAATAATTAGACATACATCATGATTTCTTAAGCATTATACCAACCCTACCCACTGTTATGACATGTACCGACAGGAGTGGGACAGACCGCACACAGTGCAACCTGCTACCCTAATGCTCCCCGACTAGACACCATATCCACCTCGGGAAAGGATAATGCAAAATAGATCACTGTGTACTTGAGATGATCATCGGTTTTTTCAATCGAAATTAAATCATATAATAATAATTAAAATATTTTTTATTATAAAGAAATTTGCTAAGCAAATTCCCAAGCCTATTCAAGCAATTTTGTTTGTTGGAAAGAAGATCATGTAACCAATTATGATCTAGATCATATCTAATCAATTATTGGTTAAGGTAATGTCATTTAAGGAAATAATCATCATCAAATATTTCACAAATATTTATCCATAATTATTCCATAAAATTAAACCATTTAATTTCACTGACAATAACAAGGTTCTTGATTAGGAAAGTAATTCCAATCAGTGACCCTCACTTACTAAAATTAGCATATCTCAATAAATTTAAATCCAAATCATGCGAAATAAGTTTTCAAAGTTTTTTAATTTAATTTACAACATAATCTAAGTTATTTGCACGTATTTTCAGGTATTTCTAAACAATAATTAATTCCTTAATTACGTTAAGATTCACAGTCCCCGAACAGTAGATACATGTTCATTAAAATGATCATAACTTGAGCAAACTGATTCCAAATCATGCAAACTCAAATCCCACGGTTTCCTTATTCAATGGGAAACGTAATTCAGTAATATTTTCATATTTAAACAATTTAAATACGGCGGAAATTATTCACTAAACAGAGATGCGAAAATTGAAATGCAGTAAAACTTTCGCAAACCCTAACATACCCAAGTCTTCCTAGGTTTATGGATCGCATCCAAAACCTCCAACCTAGCTCTAATACCACTTGAATGATATTGTAGGAAGTGCATAACGGAAGTATGAGGATCGCATCATATGCGATCGGGAGCAACTAGTCGCACTAGTTGCTTGAGGCATCGGAATTAAAAAAAATTCATGTGATGAAACCACATGATCCAAGAACTCTTCTCAGATCGTTTCATCTAAACCACAAATAAGTATTAGGTTTACCTCTTGAAGTGTGGTTGTGATCGAGTCTCTAAACGAAGAGACCTCCTGTCTCAAGTCCGATCCGACAGAGGAGACGCTTGCGAGCGCGTTGATGAAACGTGTGTTCCTCACAATCCGTGTTGATGATCCAAGCGACGAATCTCCTAATCTTGTCACACGAGACAAGACGTCTTCTTCACGAGCAAGGTGCGCCGAAGGAGACAGAGATCCACGAGCAAATGATCGGGCAGCACAATGACGACGCTGCGGTGATGGAGACTCTCTTTATGGCTTCCATGGTGGACGAGCATATGAGAGAGAGAGGGCGTGTAGAGAGTGAGAGAGAGCATGTATTGTAAACTTTTAAGAAGATCAAGGGGTGTCCTTCTATTTATAATATTTTGGGAGTACATGGATCTTAATCCATGGACTACACAAAATCAATGGATGAGATTGATTTATGCTTCTTTCAATGACCAAGATTTTGTTGTAAAAAGGCAACAACAATTAATTTAATTTAGATTAAATATATATTGAAAAATCAATACAAATTAATCACAAATTAAATCAATCAAGTGTGGAGATTATGGAGTGACGATTGCCTCCTTCTATAATATGGGAGTTGGTGGCAATCTCATGTAATCTCATGAGATCTCATGAGATTACATTATTACATGGAAATCTCCAAGATTTACAAAAACACTTGTTGAAAATTAATTCTACAAAAATAATTCATAATTAATTTTATGAATATTGCGATCTTGTCATTGGAAATTTGTGAATCACATTCACAACCTAAAATAAAATATAAATTACATTTTCAATTAATTGTCCAATGTGAATCCAATTCACAACAACATTAAACTAACAAATGTAAGTTACAAATAGCTCTCTCTTATATATTATAAATCACATTTATAACATATATGATTAATATGATAGTGCTATCCATATTATTCATATCCATGATAATTAAATCACATTTAATCATCTTGTATCTCTATTCTCATGTGCCCAAATAATATGAATCACATTCACATTATTCACATTGTTGATAACTAAATCAAATTTAATTATCTTAGATAATTCTCCTTATACTATGAATCAAATTCATATTATTCATTACAATTAAATAGCATTTAATTATCCATTTTCTCAACACTTGGATACATATATCAACAATGAAATTATCCTGAACTCTTTCAAGGATAACGCGCTTTCTCCGTGGATACTTGGAGATAATGACAGGGCGATTGTATTGTTCCACGTACAGTGACTTGGATATTGAGATCACATCTCAAATACAGATCTTGCAGACCTCCCATAAATGCTTGATTAAATCAAGACCGTAAATCTAATCTTCTCATTGCATCTGAATCACATTCAGATCAATGTCCAATATTTGGACCAAGATCAGATTACTTCTCTACTGAGAGGAGTCAGTAAAATCTAGACCCGTTTCATCATTTCCTAGGAATGGAAGCGTCATGGTTATACAATCATTTATGATCGCACCACCCTCAGTTTATCCTAATACATGTACATCCTGCATACTGGAAGATCCAGAATAAATCCGAAGTATAAGATCAATTTTACACTGTCTACTTCAGGGATTTATCATTAAGTTTCTCATTTGACTATTGGGAGTTGGTATCGATCATATACTTTTCAAAAGCATCTATCATACCCAAGTGTTGATCATATACTTCCAAAAGCATATATCGAACCTACAAATTCAGTCAAGGTTCCAAAGCGAGAAGACCGTGCACGAATTTGATTCTTCCCAATATCTCATGAGTGAGCTCATGTCTTCCGGTTCAGTAATGAACATGTATGATCCCTTTGAGAGATCATATTACTCATATTCCCTTGCGTGCACACCAGCGCGCCGATGTATAGACCTTGGTTAGGTCATCAACCTATTGGTCTGTCAAATGTACATACTCAGACATATAGTATCACATCTGTCTCCGGTCAGAGGATGCATGCATATATCATGATAACATACGACATAGGACTTTGGTTATCTCGATCTCGCTAAGTCAACTCTTTGACCTAACTTATCTAACACCTCCAAATCTCTATTCCTATGTAGAGGACCTACATTAAGAGGTCGGTTAGATATCAACTTATCGAGAATGGATTGCCATCTCCTTCTCAAGGTGGAGATCCTCTCTTAATAATCAATTGACGGTGCTTGATGAGTCATCAGTCTAACTCTTTAGATATTCATCCAAGCACCAGCCTCGATGATTCAGTAATTGAATCAACAGTTGTATGATCATTAAGATGGCTATAATACATAACCTTAATTATACTATGGGACCTATCATGCAAATTAGTTATTCTTCATTCAGATCAGGGAATGATATTTACAATAACATTTATTGCATAATGGCTCGCCGTGGGCTCGTATGTCTAACATATCTCTTGTGGGATAGAATCATAAGCCTTCTCCAAATCAATAAAAAACATATGAAGGTTCTTCCTTTTAGCTCTATAAATCTTCATTATTCTCACCAACAAGTGGATGGCTTCAAGAGTTGAGCGACCTGGCACGAATTCGAATTGATTTTCTTTTACTTTAAAAACTTTACTCAACCTTCTTTCGATCACAAGTTCCCAAATTTTCGTAGTGTGATTCATCAGCTTGATACCTCTATAATTTGAATAATTTTGAATGTCTAATTCGTTATTATAAAGAGATACCACGATGCTTCTCCTTTAATATTCATGCATTTTCTTGCTTCTCCAAATAACATTGAATAAATTTGTAAGACAAGTCAAACCACGCTCACCTAAAACTCTCTAAACTTCAATAGGAATGGCATCAGGTCCTACACCTTTCCCAGGTCTCATAACCTTCAAAGCCTCATCTATTTCCTTCCTTTGTATCTGTCTATAACTTGCACGATTCAAGTAACTTTCACTACTAGCTTGATCTCCCAAAGTGATATATGTATTTTCTTCTCCAAAGAAAAGCTTATGCAAATATGGCTTCCATCTAGTTTCTATATCCTTCTGAGTAACAAGCCTCGTGAACTTCCTCATTCTTAATGCATCTCACTTAAGAAGGGTCTTTGGTCTTTCTTTCTCTTATTTTAGCTAACCTGAATATGTCCTTCTGGCCCTCCTTAGAGTCGAAAATTTATGTACAAAACTACATAGGTTGACTTAGTTTCACTTACAGTCTTCTTTTCTTTCTTCTTCGCTATTTTGTAGGTTGTGACAGTTTCATATGTTACTTAGACAAAGCTTTAAAGTATGCTCTTTTAATTTTGAGCTTCTTTTGCACCCCTCCACTCCACCACCGAGCCTCCTTTTGGCCTGGACCTCATATCTTTGACTCATCTAGCATCTCTTTGGCTACCCTTCGGATACAAGATGATACTGCCTCCCACGTCTCATTTAAACTTCTGTTACAATCTCCAGATAAGTCTTCTAAAACCTTCTCCCTGAAGCTTTATTGCTTCAATTGAATATTCCACCATTTACTCCTAGTGATCTTAGAAATCCTCATTTTCTTTACCAACATTTTATTTGTACATCTATGACTAATAAGCGATGTTTGATGCTCAAATTCTCTCCCGGGATCACTTTGTATCTTTACAACTCAATTGATCCCTTCTCCTCAACGCAAAATAATCTATCTGTGTTCTAGTCGAATCACTTTTATAAGTAATTAAATGGTCATCCATCTTCTTGAAGAGGGAGTTTGCTATGAAAAAAATCATAAGTCATTACAAAATTTCACAACGAATATTATTCTTAGTTATTTATTAGCGTCAGACGATATGTTATTCAAATTGTGGTCCACTTTTGTTGTAGTGTCCTTGTCGAATGATAGTGGCTCCTTCAATATAATGGATGACAGTATTTGAGATTAGCTTGGCTCCTCCATCTTACAAGGCTAGGATTCAATTCATGGCAACTATATATAATGAAAAAAATGCTATTTCAAATTTTATACATCATAGACCTAGGTATTCATTGTGCAGTCTATAGGGATGTCAGTGGGTTAAATTTGGGGTGGGTATCAATATTCTCAAACCTTGGCTATTTATAAAATTACTATCCATACCCACCCAATGATTAAGTAGTTTCTAGCGGGTACTCATGTACCTGACAGATAACCATGGACCCAATGGAAACCCATATACCCAACATAGTAAAATCTTAAGCTATTCATAAACATAGATAAGACTTTCATACATAGATGAATAAATGGATGTAGAGGAGAAAATTAAGTGGATTTTTATATATGTAGATCGATACCTATTAGGTAAGACACGGATTCGATGAGTTTGTCTAAAATGTAACACACACACACACACAACAACGAGAGAGAGAGAGAGATGAGGTTAGGGAGATTGCACCATGGTGCATGTAACTTTACATGCATCGGTGTCACAAGCGCTCATTTTTTTGAAATGAAACAAACTCTATTTCACTCTGTGTGTGTGCGCGTGCGCGTGCGTGTGGGTGTGGGTGTGGGTGTGTGGGTGTGTGGGTGTGTGCGCG
Organism: Ottelia alismoides; assembly: GCA_037367405.1. Lineage (NCBI taxonomy): Eukaryota > Viridiplantae > Streptophyta > Magnoliopsida > Alismatales > Hydrocharitaceae > Ottelia > Ottelia alismoides. The sequence continues at coordinate 2,427,276 of JAZKJV010000469.1, read as the reverse complement.
TGCACGTGGCGTGCGTGCATGTGTGTGTGTGTGCGTGGGAGTACGTGTGCACATGCGTGCGCGTGTGCGTGTGGGCGTGTGTGTGCGTGCGCGCGTGTATGTGTGCGCGCACATATGCATGCGTGCACGTGTGAGTGAGCGCGTGCAGGTGTGAGTGTGCGCATATGCGTGGGCGTGTGCTTGTGTGCGTGTGTGTGAGTGTGTGCGTGTGTGCGTGCATGCATACGTGTGTGTGCGTGTGTGTATGCATGCGTGTATGTGCACGTGTGTGTGTGTGTGCGCGTGTGTGCGCGTGTGCACGTGTGTGCGTGCGTGTGCGTGTTTGCGTGAGTGCGTGCATGCGTGTGTGTGTGTGTGTGCGCGTGCGTGTGCTTGTGCGTGTGTGTGCGTGTACGTGTGCGTGTGCGTGTGCACGTGTGCATGGCACGTGCGTGTGTCCGGGTGTGCGCGTGCACGCGTATGCGTGTATGCACGTGTGTGTGGGTGTGTGCGTGTATGTGTGTGTGCGTGCGTGTGTGTGGTTGTGTATGCGTGTGTGTGCGTGCGTGTGTGGGTGTGTGTGTGTGCGTACAAGTGTGCGTGTGTGCACGTGCGTGCATGTGGGTGTGTGTACATGCGTGCGTGCGTGTGTGGGTGCGTGCGTGTGCCTGTGTGTGTGCGTGCGCGAGCATGCGTGTGTGGGTGTGCATGCGTGTGCGTGCGTCTGCGTGCATGTGCGTGTGTGCGGGTGTGTGTGTGCGTGTGGGTGGGTGGGTGTGCGTTGCGTGCGTGTGCGTGTGTGCGGGTGTGTGTGTGTGTGCATGTGCGCGCGTTGCGTGTTGGTACGTGTGGGTGTGTGTGCGTGCGTGCGTGCATGTGTGTGCGTGTGTGCGCGTGCGTACGTGCGTGTGTGTGTGTGTGTGTGCGTGTGTGTGCGTGCGGGTGCGGGTGCGTACGCGGGCGCGGGCGCGTGTGCGTGTGTGTGCGTGTGTGCGTGTGCGTGGGCGTGGGTGCGTGTGCGTGCTTGCGTGCATGTGTGTGTGTGTGCGCGCGTGCGTGCGTGCGCACGCGTGTGTGCGTGTGTTGTGTGTGCGTGCGTGTATGTGCGCGCGCGCTACAAACCCTACTCATGAGACCATCATCCTCGTGAACATTGTGGAATGAAAAACATCGTCAACTCACCAAATGCCATATTCCCTCCATGGAACATGTTCCTCTATGATCACTACTACGTTGGATGGGACAACAACTACTCCAGGATATGGGTGATTCTCAAATCAAATACATTTGAATCCACCAAGATTCAGGTTTAATTCATTTTAAAAGTTTCAAATCTGAACTCGGATCTAATTTCAAAAGTTGATGCATGAATTGAATTCGATTCGTGGATTTGGAATATTCAAACGTTTTACTTCTAATTGATGTTTTATAGTTTATATTAATTATTTTATGAAATGAAGATTATAATATCAAAGATTTTAATATATACTTCTATTTATAAAGATAGATAACTAAGATAAATTGGAAATATCATGGAATAGATCATATATTAAGCACAAAATTAAATACCTATTTTTCTACAGTCATTGTATGTCATTTGCAGCCTTAATTTTCTTGTTTTTTCTATATGATATAAATATATAAATACAATATAGTATGAGCCTACTAAAAATATCGAATATTATTGACAAAAATGAACACATGATTATTATCATCGCATGTAGAAGTAAGACTAGGCCGAACTCCAATAAAAAATTAATCTTAACAGTTGAAACAATGGGAATATCAACAACTAATTTTTACATCGTTGTAGAACAGTCCAAAGCATGCAATCAATCAACAAGGAATACACGGAGAACACACGATTTACGTGGAAAAACTCCCCACTAATCGGGAAAAAATTCATGGACAAAGAAAGATCTTACTATGATAAGAATTGAATCCCCGAATAGAACTCTCAATAACCCGCATCTTACCATAATATATACATTGAGTAAATGGTGAACAGATTCTGATCGAATCCTAGAAATCATTGCCGGATAATGAACATCTTCCAATGCATTAGACTTCCCGAATAATCGGGACAACCAAGATACATTTACAAATTGCATTGGATCCTAATCCGGTTGAGTGTTCAAGGCATATTCAACAAGCATAATAAAACCACTTCATATACTATGATGATCACCGATGTCTAAAAACATAGCCATAAATCACATGAGACTTTCGATACTAAGGACCAACCTATATAACATTGAGATGAATCTGTAGATCACTCATGTGATGATCGAAGCCATCTTACAATTATTACTATTGTTTTGAGTAGACATACAAGGATAACCAATACAATAAGAATGCGAAAATGGATACCCAATTTGGTCAAGAGGGAGTACTCCCATCTTAGGATCGATGGATCTCCGGTAGAATGATAGGGGAAAGGTAAAGGGAACGGATCCCTTGTTGTAGTAGCTTCTGCTGTAACGCAGGAGATCCGTTGGATGGGAGACCGGACGGCTCTCATAGGAGGCCGGGGATGGTCGCCATGCATCCGAGGTTGTCCATTCCACGTCCAACAGATCCCCAGTAGGGGCAGTAACAGCAGTGGATCCTCTCTGAAAGGTAAAAACTAAATATGGAATAGGAAATATAATACACTTAAAAATCTGTTCTTTCCAACAAGATTATATAGCTAATATTTTCTAATTTATTTATCTAATATTGAATATTCAGTCTTAACTAAGATGTGTGTGCGTGCGCACGCATGTTTGTGTGTGCGCATGTAGTTGTGCGCGTCTACTGATTAAGTTTCACATAATTCAATCCAATTAGCACACCAACCCGGAGAACATCGACTTAACAATACAATCTATATATCCAGTGAATCTAATTAATATACCCACATTAGATACGAGGGACATCAATACATCTATCCTTATTTTTTTAAGGGGCGCTGATATTTATGTAAATTTTAATATTATCACAATTTTACTTTTTAATTCATAATATAATGCCGTTTGTATCTTCCACCCATCATCTGGTAGATCAACAACAAAATAATGTGGTAAAATCATCAACTTCATATAGAATGCATCCCCAATCTATTTAATTTAATTTTTTTGGGATTTTATCACTTGTGCCCCTCCGAGATATCGCAATTTCAGTTATGCCCTTGTCTTTTTGGTAATATCAGTTGTGCCCCTCAATTTTTTCTCCGTCATCAGTTGTGCCCTTCCGTCAGGTTAACCGTCAATGAATTGACTTAACCATGGTTTTTCAAACCTTGGTGCATTTAAGAGGGGTATTATTGTCCAGACTCCTCTTCTTCCTCCTCCAACCTCCTCCTCCTCCCTCTCCGCCCGGAGTTCGCCTGCACCTGCACCACGCACGACCACACCATGCCCTCCTGCTGCCCTAACCATTGATTACAGCCGTCACGTTCTTCCTCGCGTGCCCTCCCTTGCTGTGCACCTACAGTAGCCGGGGCGGAGGAGGCGGTGCGGGGCTGGCGGCGCGGGGGAGGGAAGGGCTGGGAGCGCGGGGCAGGGGGAGGGTTGGGCGGTGCGGGGGAGGGGTTGGCTGGGCGGCGTGGGGGAGGGAAGGGCTGGGTGGCGCGGGGGCGGCGCGGTGCGGGGCTGGGCGGCGTGGGGAGGGGAGGGCTGGGCGGCGCGGGGGTGACACGATGCAGGGCTGGCGGCGCGGGGGAGGGGAGGGCTGGGCGGCACGGGGGAGGGGTTGGCTGGGCGGTGCGGGGGAGGGAAGGGCTGGGCGGCGTGGGGCGACGCGGTGCGAGGCTGGGCGGCGCGGGGGAGGGGAGGGCTGGGCGGCACGAGGGTGGCACGGTGTGGGGCTATGCGACGCGGGGGAGGGGAGGGCTGGGCGGCGCAGGGGCGACACGATGCGGGGCGGGGTGGCGCGGGGGAGGGGCTGGCTGGGCGGCGCGGGGGAGGGAAGGGGTAGGGGGAGGGGACGTAGGGGGCGGTGCCGTGCGGGAGGGGATGGTGCGGGGGAGGGGGTGGAGCCGTGCAGGGCAGGAGGAGGGGGAGCAGGCGGGGAAGGGGAAGGGGGCGCAGGGGGCGGCGCCGTGCGAGAGGGGGCGGTGCCGGGCTGGGGAGGAGTTGCGGAGCTGGGGAGGAGTTGCGGGGAGCTCGGGGCGGAGCTGGGAGGAGGTGCGGGCTGGGGAGGAGGAGGTTGGAGGAGGAGGAAGAAGATGGGGAAAGAGGAGGAAGAAGAGGATGTAAAATGACGATATAACCTAAAAAATTAAAACTAATTCCGCTTTTGCCCTCAAAGTTAACGGCCGTTTGCACTGTGGATGGACGGTCACTAACCCGAGGGGCACAAGTGATAAATTAGCAAGAATTGAGGGGCACAACTGATATTACCAAAAAGATAGGGGCATAACTGAAATTGCGATATCTCGGAAGGGCACAAGTGATAAAATCCCTAATTTTTTTTATTCGTATCTATTTTTATCTACATTTGCATTTTCGTGGGGATTCCCTGCGGAGAGCTGGATGAGGGGAGACCCTCACGTCCAATTCGGAGGGCGGGGATATCCCGACCCTACTATCATTATGCCTTTGCAATGTTACTTGTTCAACTCCATTTGTGACCTTTTCTCGTATGTGGGACTCTCGGTATTCTTGGGTAGATAATCGATCGTCTTTCATTTTGATAGTGAGTAGTTTTTATTTCTGATATTAGAACTCAAGCTTCGAACTTATATCACTATATAAGAATTGGTAGGATGATCTTTGACATCTTTCCCGCACTGCACACCAACCTCAGTGCCTCCGCTAGGTTATTTGCTAAGGTCTGCTTCATTTTTTCCTTTCTAAGTCTGCGAGCTTCAATCTGGGCTTTGGCACTCGTAGACTACTCGCTTCCAGAACCTGCTAAAGGGTCGGATTTTTGATTAGTTTCATCCAAACTAACTTCAACGTGGAGGAGAAAATATAAAGCATATACGTGTTGTCTTTTATAGGAAAATATTTTTGATCTTCTATCAACTAATTGTTTTGCACATTAGGTAATTATACGTACTCACCTTTCCATACCATGGAATTCAAATGAGCATGCCCAGATATTATTATTATTATTTTATTATTATTATTATTATTGTTGTTGTTAAGATTATCCAGGACGGGAAATGGATCGGTTCTCCAGGCACATCTAGAATTAACAGATGACAGGATTATGAACATATACTTCCTTCCCATGGTAATTACTAATTAGAAGCATTCACAAAAAAGGGAACTTCACAACAGTGGACGAGGAAGATAAGGCGGGCGAGCAATTAACAAAGAGATCTGATCACATTCGTCACATAATCTCTCCCTCTCTCAAGACCTCATCCTGTTGATCTGGTTCAAGGCAGGCTGGAGGATGTTGTACAGCACCCAGCCAAGCGCAGGTGCGATGACAAAGAGCAGCAGCAGCCCCCGGCTGTCGCTCGTGGCCTCCGCGAGGGCAGCCACCTCACCAGCTGATGCATCTGGGGTCGAAAGGAAACCCGCAGCTGCAAGCCCCCCACCGAGGCCAACGCCAACGACAAATCCCTTCTCGCTCCTCATACGGTTGATCTGGTTGAGAGCTGGCTGGAGGATGTTGTAGAGGACCCAGAGGATGGCGGGGATCAGCGGGAGCAGCAGAGCCAATCCACGGTTGTCACCCTCAGCGAGGTCGGCTATCTGCTGGGCAGCGAAAGCGGCATCGGTGAGGGTTAGGGAGGAGAAGATGGCACCAGCAAGGGCGGCGGAGGCAATGGGAGATGGGGCGGAGATGTCGGCGGGTTTCGCGAGGGCGATGAGGCCCTTGGGAAGCTTGTGGAGGGAGAGGAGTGAGACGGGCTTGATCTGCGGGGAGGCCTTGGGGGTTGAGTTGGCATGGTGGGCTTGAGCATGGCCATGGTGGAGATGGTGGCAGCCATTGCTGAGGGTCTCTGCACACCCACAAGAGAGCTCTGGATGAGGAGGGGAGGTTTTGGAGGGGTGGTGTTGATGAAAGAAAGGGGAATATAGATTCGGAGGTGAAGGTTCTGGAGGAGAGAGAAGCAGGGAGTGCAAAGGGATTGGGTAGAGGGAGAATCCAAACCTTATCCAGAAGGCTACCAGGTGTGAGGATCTGGGGATTGCTAAGCCAACCCCCTCTTATCACCTTGGATGCCACACTGAGGCCACAGGTTCTCCTGGCCCCACAGAAAAGATCAACAAAATGTGTGAAAATTCACAAAGGAGAAAAAGGGAATTTCCATAAAATAATAGATGGGTTCCCTCTTCAAGGTACCTCTCTGGAGGCTGCCTCTGTTGACTAACTCCAAAGGATAAAACCGGCTTTCTTTTACCATTGGAACTGGCATTTCTTCGTAGTGAAAGGGTGCCTAGAATTGTCCTTGAGATGATCTGCTCCTAGCATGCTGCATCTACACATACATGCAATAACCTTCTGAAGTAGATCACAATTGTCTATCGAAATCTAACAATTTAGGCAAAAGTTTCTCAAAATTAGAATTTCTCAAATCTGAACTCCCATGTACACAATCAGCACTACACCTATTCCTCAATTTCCCA